>JAABKJ010007009.1:0-21364 GCA_011634705.1 Andricus grossulariae
TTTTTAACAAAGGAAATTAATTTTTAACTAAAATAATAAATCTTCTACCAAAAAATTGCATTTTTGAAAAATTAGTTTAACTTTAAAAAAGTAGTTTAATTTCCAAACAAAGAGATGAATTTTCCACCAAAAAGATTAATTTTATACCAAAAAGGAAGCTTTTTTTTACACAATACATCAATTTTTATTGAAACTGTTCAATTTCAAAGCCAAAAGGATAAATTAATTAATTTTCAAGCCAAAAATATGATTTTTAAACAAAAAATTTAATTTTCCATCAAATAGATCTCTTTTGAACCAAATAGTTGAATTTTCAGCCAGAAATATGAATCTTTAGCAAAAAAGTTAATTTTTTAACAAAAGATAAATTTTTAACTAAAACAATAAATCTTAAACCAAACAAAATTATTTTTGATTAAGTATTTGAACTTTAAACCAAGTGGTTTATTTGATACCCAAATAATATGAATTCTTAACAAAACATGTAATAGTTGATATTTTAACCAAAAAATATTTTTCAATAAAATATTTGAATACTCAAACAAAACAGATTATTTTTCAACCAAACAGTTACATTCTTATAACCAGACAGGGTCAATTTTGAAGCAAAAAGATTAATTTTCTACTAAAAAGCACAAATTTCCAACCAAATAGTAACATTTTTAGTTAAACAGTTAATTCTGAGAAAAACAATTTTCAACAAATTAGTTACATTTTGAACCAAAGAGATGAATTTTTAACTTAAGTGATGGACCTTCACAAAAAAATCAAATTTAACCCAAAAGTTCATCTTATCACCAAGAATAGTAATTTTTTAATGAATAGAGTAGCTAATTTTTCACCCAAAGAGATGAATCATCAACAAACAAAAACCATGCATTTTTAACAATGTAGTTCAACCAAGTAGTTGAATTTTTAACCAAAAAGATGACTTTTCAACATTGACAACAAAATAATTATATTTCGAAAGAAATTAAAATTTCTTGAAAGGCTGTGACTGGCCAAGCTCATGAAAAAGACTCTTCGTTCTTGAAAACATGAGAGAGAAAAAGAATTCTTTAAAAAAGCGTAAAATAGGGGAATAGGGGAAAGAGTGTGAAATATGAAAGTGATTTTCAAACATATATGATATCGTAAAGTTGCTATCTTATCAACCATAGTTTTTGAATAGTCTCAAATGCCTAATACTGTATATGTTGGGGAAAATGAAGAAAAAAGTTTCTAAAAAACGAGCTTCTCGCCTAAAAACCCTCGCACCACTTATATTCGTTCCAGGCTAATAATTTAAATATTCGCAAATTGGCCCGAAGTGATTTGAGAAGTGAACAGCCGTAAGTAGGTTAATTTTCTGCGGCAGTTAGAAGCTAGAAATAAAAGATGGATACGTGGACAGACATAGGCAAGTAAGGCAGGGCGCTATTAAAAGGGGGAAAAGAATAAGGCTCGCGTGCTGCACGAACCCTCTGTATTCTGTAACGCGACTGCGAAGTGTTCAGACGTACGTTTACGTTGACGTTAATGCCTTTCGACTTCCCTTAAAATACTGAGACAGGGTCACATTAGGAAGAGCCTAGGTCGGTAAGACAGTCGAGAAAATCCTACAGAAATCCAGAGTATATGTCCTATCCCGAAAGTGAACACAGCTCACGAGGGTCGGGGTTGAGGGTGTGGCTAAAAGATAGCGGTGATTAGACGTTACACCCCACCAAATGACCGTTCCGAGGGTTGAAAGCTGGAAAATTCATTGAGTTACTTGAGCCAGTTACTCGTATAACTTATATCAACCGGGAAGGAAGTCGTTGCTCCTCAACCCCTAGCCTAGGGTCGTCGACACGGTATAATCCTAATTTTCTCTTCAGATAATTAATTCTCAGTCAGACTGATCATTTCAATTGTCTTCCTAGCCAGTGATTTATCCTCGGATTTATCTACACTGATTTACTTTTCTAATGATGATTCAGGAAATAAGAGTAAGCATTGAATTAAGTTGGATGTAGACTACTTATGTACAATCAATCTTGAAAGTCGCGAATCTTTAAAATGATTAATGAAATCAACAACAATTGGATCTATTACTAATTTCTGCAAATCTTTACGGGGGATTTCAAATGTACCATCGAATGAGGTAATTTCGGACCTTAGGGGTAAATCAGGACATTCATAAATTGATAGTTAAGCAGAACCTAGAATCAGTTAAGGCTTGAATTGATTTCAGATTCTGTTTAAAACCACCTTAACTCAAAATACCAATTAAGGAATGTCCGAAATTACCCCTTTTGACGGTGCTTTAGGAAAAAACAATTGAGAATAAAGTTGTTTATTTAACAGAAGTTGTTTAGAGTTTTATAGTTTTTGCTAATTGTTTAGGGAAAAGTTACAATTTTGATTTAATCCTAATGATCAAGGCTTCATTTTATTCTTTGAAGGATTCTTTACAATTCTATTTCGGTAAGTTTTATTAAAAAACTAATTTGGAAATCATAACTTTATTACTGTCATAAACAATAATAGTTTCAATTTTAATCAGCATCACCCATATACAATATTGTAGGAAATCCTTCAAGGAATAGAATCAGGCCTTGGTTATTAGGATTAAATAAGAATTAGAACTTTTTCCTAAAGCGAAAGCAGAAGCTGCTCTGAATAATTACCGTCAAACGAGGTAACTTTCGACATGTGGGGTAAATGCGGATACCCATGAATTCCCTAAATTGATAAGATAAATTACTCACTTTTCCAAGAATCCAGAATCAGTTCCTGATTTTTTTTCTTCTTGATTTTAAAGCCGACCGCCTTGAGTAATTAAAATTATCAAAAATTTAAAAATGTCCGAAGTTAGCCTGCTGTCCGAAGTTGCCCCATATGACGGTACTGTCAAATAAACAATTTCACCTTGATTTTTTTTCTGAAGTACGCTTACAGCTTTTGTCAAGATTTGCAGAAATTATTATTGAAATTTCAAATTTATTTGAAATTAATTTCAAATATCAATGCATTGTAACTCAGGATATATATATATATTTTTAATAAACTACAGGTCGATTTGTTTGTTTTTTCATGAGGATTGATTATCTGGAAACCAACTTAAATTTAGATCAGTCGTTTTTGAGATATCTTAAAAAATGTGCACTCTTGGCATCAGATGCTCAATTGTGGAACATGTAAGACGATCACTCACATTTCATTCGTCTTTAAATTTCATACAGTTGTGAAACATAACATGATCAATTTCATTGTAAATTGTTTATAAATTTCATACAGTTCAACATAAGGCGATCAATCAGATTGTCAATTGTTTCTGAATTTCATGCAGTTCTAAAGCATAAGATGATCAGTCACACTATTACTTGATGAATTTTATACAGTTCCAAAACATAGGACGATCATTCACATTGTCATTTTTTTCTGAATTTCATGCAGTTCTAAAACATATGACGATCACTCACATTATTATTTCTGTCTAAGTTGATCGTCTTATGTTTTAGAACTGCATGAAAGACAGAAACAAATGAAAATGCGAGTGATTGTCTTACGTTTTACAACTGTATGATATTTAGAAACGAATGGAATCGTCTCATGTTTTAGAACTCCATAATTTTCAGAAAAAAATTACAATGTGATGGATCGTCTTAAGTCTTAGAACTGTATGCAATTCATAAGCGAGTTAATATGTGAGTGATCGTCTTATGTTTTAGAACTGCATTAAATGCAGAAACATATGACAATGTGATTGATCGCTTTGTGTTTTAGAACTGTATGCAATTCATAAATATGTAACAATGCGATTGATCATCTTATTTTTTAGAACTGAATGAAATTCAGAAACAAATGACAATGTGAGTGATCGTCTTATGTTTTAGAACTGCATGACATTCAGAAACAAGTAACAATGTGATTCATCGTACTCTGTTTTACAACTGTATGAAATTCAGAAACCAATGGAATATGAGTGATCTTCTTACGTTCTAGAAATGCATGAATTTCAGAAAAAAATTACAACGGGATTAATCGCCTTATTTTTTAAAACTGTATGAAATTCATAAACATGTAACAAGTGAAATTCATAAACATGTGATATGTTGATTGATCAAAATTATTTTTAAAAACTGCATTAAAATCCGAAACGAATGGCAATGAGAGTAATCGTCTTATGTTATAGAACTGTATGAAATTCAGAAACGAATGACAATGTGAGTGATCGTCCTATGCTTTAGAAGTGTATGAAATTCATAAGAAAGTGACAATATCATTGATCGTATTATGTCTTATAACTATATGAAATTCAAAAATACATTGAATGTGTCATTAATTGTCTTTTGTTTCAGAACTGCATGAATTTTAGAATCAAATGATAATGTGTTTGATCGCCTTATATTTTAGAACTGTATGAAATTCATAAACAAGTAAAAATGTGATTGTTTTCTGTTATAGAACTGCATTAAATTCAGAAACAAACGACAATGCGATTGATCGTCTTATGTTTAACAACTGTATGAAATCCAGAAAGAAATCACAATGTGATCGATCGCCTTATGTTTAAGAACTGTATAAACAATGTAACTGATCGCCCTATATTTGAGAACTATATGAAATTCTTAAACAAGTAAACACGTGATTGATCGTCTAATGAATTATATCTGCATGAAATTCAGGAAAAAATGCGATAATGTGATTGATCGCCTTATGTTTCAGAACTATCTGAAATTCATAAACATGTAACAATGTGATGAATCGTCTCATACATCAAAACTATATAAAATTTAGAAACTAATGAAATGTTAGTGACCATCTTATGTTTTAGAACTGCATAAAATTCATAAACAAGTAAAAATTTGAATGATCGTCTTTTGTTATAGTACTGCATTATATTCAGAAACAAATGACAATGTAATTGATCGCCTTATGTTTTAGAACTGTATGAAATTTATAAACAAGTAAAAAGGTGTGATTGATCGTCTTATGTTATAGAACTGCATTATATTCAGAAACAAATGACCATATGATTGGTCGTCTTATGTTTTAGAATTGTATGAAATTCAGAAAGAAATCACAATGTGATTAATCTCCTTATGCTTCAGAACTTTATGAAAGTCATAAACGCAGGTAACTATTATGTGATTGATCGCTATATGTTTTAGAACTGTATGAAATTTATATAAACAAGTAAAAATGTGAATTATCGTCTTATGTTACATAACTGCATTACATTCAGAAACAAATGATAATGTGATTGATCGGCTTATGTTTAGAACTACATGAAATTCAGACACGAACGACAATGTGATTGGTTGTTTTATATGTTTCAGAACTGTATGAAATTCATAAACATGTAAGGATGTGATCGATCGACTTATGTTGTAGTACTGTAAGGAATCCATTAACATGTAACAATGTGATGAATCGTCTTATGCTTCATAACTATATGAAATTCAGAAACGAATTAAATGTGAGGGATCGTCTTATGTTTTAGAACCGCATGAATTTGAAAAACAAATGTGAATGTGATTGATCGGCCTATGTTTCATAACTGTATGAAATTCAAAAACGAATGAATTGTTAGTGATCTTTTTATGTTCTAAATTTGAACATCTGTTTCCAAGAGCAGTATCAATAAGTACAAGTTTCCGGAAATTGAAAAGAAGTGTGCACATTTTTCAATGTATCTTAGAAATGGATAATCCGAATTAAAATTTTTTTCAGATATATATTCATTATTCTTCATGACAAAGAAAACGTATCGACCTATAGTTCATTTCAAAAAAGTAAATATCCTCAAATACAGTGCATTAAAATTTGAGTAAATTGTTCGCACTTTTGTCAGCTTTTTTAGAATATCTCAGAAAACGTTTTATAGATATCATTACAGTAAAATGATATTCGCCAACTGCATTAAAAAATGCATTGGCATGACCTGCGATGAGGGCGGGAAAAAGTTTTTCTTCCTTAAAAAAAAATGGGTAAAGCATTTTTTATTTAAAAATTCAATTGCAAATATCTATTAAACTAGAACTCTTTCTCAAAGATTCTATTTTCTGAAATGACACACATCACAACACATCACAACTTTTAAATTTCATTCCAAATCTCCTTCTTTGTCAAAGACCATAAACAGGAAAGTATCTTGAATGTCCCCCTATTTTCTCTCTTTTCTTAGCCCTCTGAAAATAAAAAACGACTTTTAAAAATATAAATTCAATCCGTGTCAATCAGGATTTTCGTGAGCATTCTGACTATTTGATCCGCGAGCTAACAATGCAGCTCGGTGGGATCGTAAACCGCGCGTAGCCGTTAAACGGTCAAATAAATAACCTCGCGCAGCTTCCTGCGGCCTCGTGCGGCATGACAGGAGGCATGCGTTTAACGTGTTTCGGTCATCCGAAAAAATCGAACCGAAAGAAAGAAGAGAGGTGCCGACTGGCCGGGAAATACCGAAAAAAATTGCTCAAGTTTATGAGGGTCCACTGAAAAAAAAGAGGGGCGGAAATAAAGGAGAGAGTAAGAGAGAGAGAGAGAGAAATAAAAAAATAAAAAAGCAGGAGCTGGAAAGAGACGTCGATTACATGATGGCCCTGGGCGGAATTCTGCTACCAAATGTGGCCCGAATATGTACGAAAAATCAGCCCTTGTACGAGATCCCCAGTTTGTCAAACGACCCTTCGGTGTCGCTTACAAGACAGCAAATTTGTCTTCGATAAGCAAAACAAACACTCGACATGAACGGTCAGCTTGTCCGACAGGTCTATCTTCATTCTTTACTTTTATCGATTTTTTTTCTCTCTGTAGGACAGACGGAAGCTGTGTCAAAAAGATTCTGATGAAGATAATTTTTAGGTCGAATTATAAACAAATAATGATGTGATTGATCATCTTATGTTTTAGAACTGCATGAAATTCAGAAATATATGAAAATGTGAATGATCGTCTTATGCTTTATAACTCCATGAAATTCAGAAACAAATGGCAATATGAGTGATTGTCTTATGTTTTAGAACTGTATGAAATTCATAAAAATGTATAACAATGTGAGTAATCGCCTTATATTTCAGAACTGTGTAAAATTCATAAAAATGTAACAATGTGATTGATCACCTTATGTTTTAGAACTGCATGAAATTCAGAGGCAAATGACAATGCGAGTGATCATCTTATACTTTAGGACTGCATGAAATTCAAAAACAAATGACAATGTGAGTGATCATATTATGTTTTAGAACTGTATGAAATTGTACGAGATCTCCAATTTGTCACCTTGTCCGACAGGTCCATCTCCATTCTTTTCTTTCATCGAATTTTTTTTTCTTTTCAAGACAGATGGAAGCTGTGTCAAAAATATTCTGTTGGAAAAAATTTCAAGGTCGAATTATGAACAAATAACAATGTGATTGGTCATCTTATGTTTCAGAACTGCATGAAATTCAGAAACATATGAAAATGTGAATGATCCTCTTATGCTTTATAACTGTATGAAATTCAGAAAACAAATGAAAATGTGAGTAATAATCTTACGTTTTATAACTGTAAAGAAATAATAAGAATTAAGTAACAATGTGATTGATCGTCTCATGTTCCACAACGATATGAAATTCAGAAACGAATGAAATGTGAGAGATCGTCTTATGCTTTCGGACTGCAATAAATTCAGAAACAAATTACAATGTGATTGATCGTCTTATGTTTCAGAATTGCATGAAATTCAAAAACAAATAACAATTTAAGTGATCGTTTTATGTTTTAGAGCAGCATGAAATTAAGAAACAAATGATAATGTGAGTGATCATATTACGTTTTAGAACTGTATGAAATTCATGAAAAAGTAACAATGTGATTGATCGCCTTATGTTTCAGAATTGTATAAAATTCATAAACATGGCATAATGTGATTGATCACCTTATGTTTCAGAACTGCATGATGTTCAGAAATAAATGACAATGTGAGTGATTATCTTATACTTTAGAACGGCATGAAATTCGGAAACAAATGACAATGTGACTGATATCATATTATGTTTCAGAACTGTATGAAATTGTACGAGATCCCCAGTTTGTCAGCTTGTCCGACAGGTCTATCTTCATTCTTTTCATTTATCAATTTTTTTTCTCCTCCACACAGATAAAAGCTGTCGCAAAAATATTCATACAAAAATAATTTCAAGGTGGAATTATAAACAAATAACAATGTGATTGATCATCTTATGTTTTAGATCTGCATGAAATTCAGAACCAAAAATGAAAATGTTTATGATCGCTTTATGCTTTAGAACATACAATTCAGAAACAAATGACAATGTGAGTGATAATCTTATGTTTTAGTACTGTTTAAAATTAATAAGAAAGTAACACTGTGACTGATCGTCTTATGTTTTACAACGATATGAAATTCAGAAACGAATGCAATGTGAGAGATCGTCTGATATTTTCGAACTGCAATAAATTCAGAAACAAATGACAATGTGATTGATCGTCTTATGTTTTAGAATTGCATGAAATTCAAAAACAAATGGCAGTGTGAGTGATAGTTTTATGTTTTAGAATTGCATGAAATTCAGAAATAAATGACATGTGCGTGATCATATTATGTTTTAGAACTGTATGAAATTCATGAACAAGTAATAATGTGATTATGATCGCCTTATATGATTCAGAACTGTATACAATTTATAAACATGACAAAGTGTGATTGATCACCTTATGTTTCAGAACTGCATACAATTTATGAAGAAATGACAATGTGAGTGATCATCTTATACTTTAGGACTGCATGAAATTCAAAAACAAATGACAATGTGAGTGTTCATATTATGTTTTAGAACTTTATGTAATTGTACGAGATCCCCAGTTTGTTAGCTTGTCCGACAGGTCTATCTCATTCATTCTTTTCATTTATCAAATTTTTTTTCTCTTCAAGACAGACGGAAGCAAAAATATTCTGATAATAATAATGTTGAGGTCGAATTAAAGACAAATAACGATGTGATTGATCAGCTGATGTTTTAGAACTGCATGAAATTCAGAAACATACGAAAATGTGAATGATCGTCTGATGCTTCATAACTCCATGAAATTCAGAAACAAATGACAATGCGAGTGATAATCTTATGTTTTAGAACAGTATCAATTTAATGAGCAAGTAACAATGTGACTCATCGTCTCATGTTTCACAGCAATATGAAATTCAAAAACGAATTAAATGTGAGTGATCGTCTGATGTTTTCGAACTGCAATAAATCCGGAAAAAATTACAATGTGATTGATCGTCTTATGTTTTAGAATTGCGTGAAATTCAGAAACAAATGACAATGTGAGTGATCATCTTATACTTTATAACTGCATGAAATTCAGAAACAAATGACAATGCGAGTGATCTTCTTATATGTTTTAAAATTGTATAAAATTCATAAGCAAGTAACAATGTGATTGATCGCATTATGTTTCAGAACTGTATAAAATTCACAAAAATGTAACAATGTGATTGATCACCTCATTTTTTAGAACTGCATGAAATTCAGAGGCAAATGACAATGCGAGTGATCATCTTATACTTTAGAACTGCATGAAATTCAGAAAAAAATGGAAATATGAGTAATCTTCTTATGTTTCAAAACTGTATGAAATTCATAAACAAGTAACAATGTGATTCATCGCCTTATGTTTCAGAACTGTGTAAAATTCATAAACATGTAACAATATGATTGATCACCTTATGTTTCAGAACTGCAAGAAATTCAGAAACAAATGACAATGTGAGTGATAATCTTATGTTTTAGAACTGTATAAAATTAATAAGCAAGTAACAATGTGACTGATCGTCGCATGTTTCACAACAATATGAAATTCAGACACGAATGAAATGTGAGTGATCGTCTTATCTTTTCGAACTGCAATAAATTCGGAAACAAATTACAATGTGATTAATCGTCTTATGTTTCAGAATTGCATGAAATTCAGAAACAAATGACAGTTTGAGTGATCGTCCTATGTTTTAGAACTGCATGAAATTCAGAATCAAATGAAAATGTGAGTGATCGTCTTATATGTTACAGAACTGTATGAAATTCATAAAAAAATAACAATGTGATTGATCGCTTTATATTTCAGAACTGTGTAAAATTCATAAACATGTAACAATGTGATTGATTTATGTTTTAGAACTGCAAGAAGTTCAGAACCAAATGACGACAATGTGAGTGATAATCTTATGTTTTAGAACTGTATAAAATTCATGAGCAAGAAACAATGTGACTGATCGTCTCATGTATCACAACATTATGAAATTCAGAAACGAATTACATGTGAGTGATCGTCCTATGTTTTGGAACTGCAATAAATTCAGAAACAAATTACAATGTGAATGATCATCTTATGTTTCAGAATTGCATGAAATTCAGAAAAAAATGACAATGTGAGTGATCGTCTTATGTTATGGAACTGCATGGAATTCAGAAGCAAATGGATAATGTGAGTGATCGTCCTATGTTTCAGAACTGTATGAAATTCATAAACAAGTAACAATGTCATTGATCGCCTTATGTTTCAGAAGTGTATAACATTCATAAAAATGTAACAATGTGATTGATCACCTTGTTTTTTAGAACTGGATGAAATTCAGAAACAAATGGCAATGTGATTAATCATCTTATGTTTTAGAACTGTATAAGGCTGTACCAAAAAGATTCTAATAAGGTTGATTTTAGGGTCGAATTTTGAATGTTCCTCTCTTCTATTGTAACCACGATTTCTTTAATCTGTTTTTTAAAACTGAATAGAATATTTTTATGGTACATTAAAGCTTAAATGTCTTCATGAGTTCTCAATGAAACTAGGAAACAAAATATTATTAAACCAATCAAGATAATTATCATAATTAAATTAAAACATAAATTTGTGTTTCTTTTGGTATCTATTTTTTTAAACGATAAAAAAATCGAATGTTTAACAAAGCAGTTGAATTTTCGAACAAAAAGATAACTTTCAACAAAATATTTCAACTTTTTACCAAATAGACGAATTTGTTACCATTCAAAGGTGAATTTTCAACCAAGAAGAATTATTTTCTAACAAGAAGATTAATTTTCTACGAAAAAAAAAAATCAAAAAAAATTTCAACAACAAAAAAACGAATAATTCACTAGTTGAATTTAACGAAAAAAAATGAATTTTTGACAAAATAGTTCAGTTTTCAAGATAAAAAATCTAATATCTCATAAAACGGTTAACTGTTAAAGCGGAAAAAAAGAATTTTCTAAAATAACATTAATTTTCAATCAAGAAATTTAACCAAAAAAGACGAATTTTGAACGAAATAGTTGAATCGTAAATCAAACAGATTAATTTTCGACCAAGAAGTAATTTTCTGCCGAAAAAGACGCTTTTTTAACCAAATACATGAATTTTCAACTAAAAAGGATTAATTTTCAATGAAAAATTAAACATTTGAAGTTTTAATAAATAAAATCAATTCTCAACCAAGATACAATTTTTTTCTGAAAACTAGTTAAATTTTCAACCAAAAAGATGAATTTTCACCTTAAAGAATGAATCCTAAAAAACGATTAATTTTTAAGAAATGAGTTCAACATTCAAACAAAGAATGAAATTCTCAACCAAAAAATTTATTTTTGAATCTATAAAATTAATTTTTTATAAGAAAAAGATGAATTAGTATCAAGTGAATAAATTTTTAAATAAAAAGAGAGTTTTCAATCAAATAGTTGAATTGTAAACTAAAAAGGGTAAAGTTCAACCAAAATTGGAATAGTTAAATTTTCAGTTGAAAAATATCATTTGTAACCAATAATGAAATGAATTGAAAACACAGTTGAATTTTCAAAGAAAAAAAGTGAATCTTTAAACAAAAAAATGAATTTTTAACACAGTTGTTCAAGTTTTAACCAATCAGTTTAATTTATGACCAAACAAGATGACTTTTTTTGACCGAATAGATGCATTTTCAAAAAAATAATTCAATTTTTTCACGAATAGTAGAATTTCCAACCAAACGAGATGAATTCCAAACCAAAAATATAATGGTGGACTTGTTAATGAAAAAAGGTTAACTTTTTACTAAAAGAAGATGGATTTTCTTATCAACCAAAACGGATGAATATTCAACCAAGAAGTAAAATTTCGTAAATATTCTTTAAATATTTCAAAGGGTTTTTAGATAATTTAAAGAAAATTTAGGTTCAATTTTTGGGTCTCTAAACAACATTTGACAAAAAAAAATATCCAAGATGTATGAAAAAGCACATTATAAATTTTCAACATCCTTTAGAAGGTCTTTTCACTTTTAAGAATATTATTCGAAATAAAATTAGGGTAAAACTATTTTCACTTTTCAGTGATGCCTACCATAATTTTCATTGCTTTTACATAAGTAATTTGTAATTTTCACACACAAAAAGCGTTTCAGGCTTTCTTGACGTTTTTAGCTTTCTATAGACGTTTCTAGCGTTTAAAGGCCTTGGCCAACGGGCTAAACATGTTTTATTGATTAAAAAAAAAAAATTGTTTAATTATTTTCAAACTAAATGAGAAAATAGGGGAGAGAGACAACGTGAAGAAAAATATTTTTTTTGGGCTTTAGTGTCAAAATGCGCCTTGATTTCAATAATTATCGAGACCACTGATCGATCTGATTATCGAATCAGCCGCATCATCAGAACTGGTTTCTAAATATGACCAGTGACACAAAGAACCTCTATTATGACCGAATTCGATTTTATTGGTGTCGATAATCTCACTAATAATTGACCTGGCATTCGAGACTTTCACTTTTATTCAGTGCTCAGTCATTCTTCAACACCTTTCTCTTAACATATTTAAGTATTCATGTAATTACTATCATTTAGAAGAAGAATTACGTAGAATGAGGTAATTGGTTTCAATTACATTAGGAATTCAGATATCATAGTTGTTATATAATTATATAATTTTATTTTATTTATTTATTATTATTTTTATTTTATTTATTTCTTTCTTCATTTTGTAAATTCGACACAAAGTTTTATCAAGAGCGCTAGATATTGCTATTTTTTACTAGAACTAAATCTCAGTATCTAGATTTTTCTTTTCTAAACATTAAATTTATAAACAATTTGAAAACCCTATATTCAGTACTTTTTTAAATATTGATTTTTTAACTTTGTTTCAAAATTAATATCTTCGAATAGAAAGCGTAATAAATTAACAATATATATACATTGAACGAACCTTATTTAAAAATTGAATGGGAAATTGAAAATGAAAGTTGATTTTTTATCATTTCCGAATAAAATAATTTCAACATTAATAATTTTAAATTAAAAAATTTTTACTTAGAACAGTATCATTTCTAAGCCAAAGCGTTCAAAATTAAACAATTTTATTTTCAAATGAAGAATCTCGAAATTGATCCATTATTTATAATTAAAAGCGTTCAAAATTTGATAAAGAACCATTGAAAACTTTTGAATTTAAATAATTTTCAATTTGAAGCGATTTTATTTATTTTTAATTTTTATCAGATAAAATGAAAAAATTTCTACAATGGAACTTTGAAACTTAAGCGAATCCCTTTAGTCACCAAGAATTGTCAAATTTTTCAATATTTTCAATGCATTATTTAAATTGAAATAATTATTTTTGAAAACCAAAACATAGTCTAAAAAATAAATTTTGAACAAGAAATGGAAGAATTATATTTTGAGTTTAAAAAAAATTATTTTAAGCCAAGAAAAATGGAATTTGCAACAAAATAGTTTAATTCTCAACCAAGTGATGAATTTTAGATAACAAAATAAATTATGAACAAAACGTTCAATAGTTGATATTTATACCAAAAAAGATTTTAATTTTCAATCAAAAACTGTTGAATTAAACCAAAAAATACGAATTTTCAACAAATGATTTGAATCCTTGAACTACTTTTCAAACCAAAAAGAGGAATTTTGAATTAAAAAGTTGAATTTATAATCCACAAATAAGCATTTTCTATCAAAATAATTGAATTTTCAACCCAAAAAAGACAAGAAGGAAATTTTCAACTGAGAAAGATCAATTTTCTAAAAAAAATTAAATAGCTATATCTTTAGTCAAAAAAATTCATTTTCAACAAAAACAAATTAATAAATTTGTAACAAAATAGTTGAATTTTTGAGCAAAGAAATTAATTTTCAACTTAACCAATGAATCTTCAACCAAATTTTTTTTTTCACCCCATAGTTGAATTTTTAACCAAACAGATGAATTTTCAATGAAAAAAGTTAAATTTTTAACAAAATACATGAGTTTTCAACTAAATTTTTGATTTTTGAAGGAATTTTCAACCTATTAGACAAATGTTTCACCAAGGAATTACATTTTTGACCAAAAATGTGAATTAGTCACTACGAAGATTAACATTCTACCGCGAAAGACAAGGTTTCAAAAAAATGTAGAAGTTTTCAACCAAATAGCTTAATTTTCAACTGAAGAAGATAAATGTTAAACCAAACATGGAATACTTAATTTTTGAGTTAAAAAAAATTTTTTTTACAAAAAATAAACGAGTTTTCAACAAAATAGTTAAATTGTTAAGCAAAGAATTTATTTTTATCTAAAATAATTAGTCTTGAACCAAGAAACTTTATTTTTAACCCAAAGTTGAATTTTCCACCCAAAGCATGATTTTTCAACCAAAAAAATTGAAGGTCAATCAAAAAAGATAATTTTCGGAAAAAAATTGAATTTTCATTTGAAAAAATTAAATTTCAATAGAAAAAAAAAAAATTTTTAATCAAAGAAATTAATTTTTAACCAAAAAGATTGATTTTCTAACAAAAAAGATCAATTTTCTACCAAAAAACATACATTTTGAACAAAATACATGAATTTTTACCCAAGTTTTGAATTTTCAAAGGTATTTAACCTAATATTTCAATTTTCAACCAATGGAATAAATTTTCAACCAAAAAGGTATATTAGTCACCAAGAAGATCAATATTCTGTCATAAAAATTATTTTTCAATTAAAAAAAAAACGAATTTTCAACAAAATAGTTGAATTTCTAAGGACATAAATTAATTTTCAACTGAAATAATTAATCTTCAACCAAAAAAATGAATTTTTAACCCAATAGTTGAATTTTTAACTTAAAAAAGCACAAATTGTTGACAAAATAGATGAATTTTTAACAAATAGTCAAATTCTCAACCAAACGAATGAATTTCAAAAAAAAAAATGTATAGCTGAATTTTTTGATAGAAAAATTAATTTTCAATAAAAGAAAATAATTTTCAATGAAAGAAATGAATTTTCAACCCAAAAGATTAATTTTCTACCGAAAAAGATAGGTTTTTAACAAAATATGTACATGAATTTTCAATCAAATTTTGACTTTTCAAAGGAGTTTGAACCTGATAGTTAAATTTTCGACCAAAGAAATGAATTTTCAACAAACAAGGTGAATTGGTTATAAATAAGATTAATATTCTGCCGCCAAGGACAAAATTTGAACAAAATGCAGGAATTTTCATCCAAATAGCTGAATTTTCAAGCAAAGAAAATAAATGGTAAACCAAACATGGAATTGTTGAATCTTTAATTCTAGAAATTAATTTACAAAACGAAGTTTCATCAAAATAGTTAACTTTTCGGGCAAAACAAAAATTGCAACCTAAATTATGAATCTTCAATCAAAAAAATGAATATACAACGTTTTCAAATCAAATAAGATTTACTGTAAAATCTATAATAAAATCTTGGAAAATAAACCGAATTTTTTTCCTGAAGAAAGGGTAATTAGTGCGCGCATAGCGCGCACAATTTTCTAGTTATTTAAAAATCGTATGGGTGTGCTTCCTTCAGAAAAGGTTAGCATTTTCTTTCATTAGTCTTTCTTCAGTTTGGTTTGTTGAATACAAATATTTTGAAATGACTATGGGTATGCTTTCTTTATAAAAGTTCATAATATTATTTTCATTGGTGTTTCTTATGTTTTTGGTTTGTTAAACAGAATTATTGGAAAATGAATATTGGTATGCTCCCCATAAAAAAGGTTGAAATTTTTTGTTATTGTTCTTTCTCATGTTTTTGGTTTATTGATTATAATATTATTGGAAAATGACTCATTTTCATTACATTAGCAAAAGTAACCCGAATTTCAGAGAGTGATTGAGTAAAATACTTAAAGCTTCCGAAAGTAGAACTATTAGTAGAAGAGATAGAAGTAAGAGTGGATAGAAGATTAAACATTTTGTTGGTGTTTCTTATGTTTTTGGTTTGTTAAATAGAATAATTGGGAAATGAGTAAGGGCATGCTGTTTTTATATCAGGTCATTATATTATTTTTATTGGTGTTTCTTATGTTTTTGGTTTGTTAAACAGAATTATTGGAAAATTAGTTTGGGTATGCTTCTCATAAAAAAGGTTGGAATTTTTCGTTATTGTTCTTTCTGATGTTTTTGGTTTATTAAGTAGAACGTGATTGGAAAATGGCTCATTTTCATTACATTAGCCTGTAGTTCCTTATTACTTGTTCTGTTCTGCATTTTTACAATGGAATTATTGATGCTTCTCAGCGTTTCCAAACAATCCCAAATTTCAAAGAGTGATTGAGTGAAATACTTAAAGCTTCCGAAAGTACAACTATCAGTAGAAGAGGGAGTAGTAAGAGTTAATAGAAGATTAAAAATTGTATTATTGTTTCTTAAGTTTTTGGTTTGTTAAATAGAATAATTGGAATATAAGTATGGGTATGCTGTCTTTAGAAAAGGTAATCATATCATTTTTATTGGTGTTTCTTATGTTTTTGGTTTGTTAAGCAGAATTATTGGAAAATGAGTATGGGTATGCTTCTAATAAAAATGGTTGGCATTTTTTGTTATTGTTCTTTCTTATGTTTTTGGTTTATTAAGTAGAATATTATCATAAAATGACTCATTTGCATTACATGAGCTTGTAGTTCCTTACTAATTGTTCTGGTCTGGATTTACATAATGAAATTATCAATGAGACCTTCCAGCGTTTCCAAACAATCCCGAATTTCAAAGAGTGATTGAGCAGAATGTTTGAAGGTTCTGAAAGTACAACTATTAGTAGAAGAGAGAGAAGTGAGAGTAATTAGATTTAAAATTTTATTGGTGTTTCTTATGTTTTTGGTTTGTTAAATAGAATTATTGGAAAATGAGTATTAGTATGCTTCCCATAAAAAAGGTTCGAATTTTTTGTTTTTGGTCTTTCTTATGTTTTTGGTTTATTAAGTAGAATATTATTGGAAAATGACTCATTTTCATTACATTAGCATTAGTATCATGAATTGCAAAGAGTGATTGAGTAAAATACTTAAAGCTTGCGAAAGTACAACTATTAGTAGAAGAGAGAGAAGTAAGAGTGAAAAGAAGATCGAACATGTTGTTGGTATTTCTTATGTGTTTGGTTTGTTAAATAAAATGATTGAAAAATGAGTGTGGGTATGATTCCTATTAAAAAGGTTGAATTTTTTTGTGATTGTTCTTTCTTATGTTTTTGGTTTTTTAAGTAGAATATTATTGGAAAATGACACATTTTCATTACGTTAGCCTTAAGTTACTTACTAATTGTTCTGGTCTGGATAAACATAATGAAATTATTGATGAGACCGTCTTGCGTTTCCAAACTATCTTGCATTTCAAAGAGTGATTGAGTAGAATGTTTAAAGGTTCCGAAAGTACAACTATTAGTCGAAGAGAAAAAAGTAAGAGTAATGAGAAGATTAAAAATTGCATTGGTGTTTCTTGTGTTTTTGGTTTGTTAAATAGAATTATTGGAAAATAAGTATGGGTTTGCTTCCCATAAAAAAGGTTGGAATTATTTGTTATTGATCTTTCTTATGTTTTGGGTTTATTGAGTATAATATTATTGTAAAATGACTTATTTTCATTACATGAGCCTGTAGTTTCTTACTAATTTTTCTGGTTTGGATATACATAATAAAAACAATTAATGAGACCTTCCAGCGCTTGTAAACAATGCCGAATTTCAAAGAGTGATTGGGTAGAATCTTTAAAGATTCCAAAAGAACAACTATTAGTAGAAGAGAGAGAAGTGAGAGGAATTAGAAGATTAAAAATTTCATTGGTGTTTCTTATGTTTTTGATTTGTTAAATAAAATTATTGGGAAATGAGTACTGGTATGCTTCCCATAAAAAAGGTTGGAATTATTTGTTATTGGTCTTTCTTATGTTTTTGGTTTATTGAGTAGAATTATTGATGAGACATTCCAGCGTTTCCGAACAATCCCTCATCTTTCAAAAAAGCAGTAAAGATGTCACTGAACAATTAAAAATTGTATTGGTTTTTCTTATGTTTTTGGTTTGTTGAATGGAATGATTGGAAAATGAATATTGGTATGCTTCCCATAAAAAAGGATGGAATTTCTTGTTATTGGTCTTTCTTATGTTTCTAGTTTATTGAGTAGAATATAATTGGAAAATTATTAAAAAGATGTTTGTTTTATATACTAGCGTTATTTTAATTCAGTTTGTCGATGGAATGACGATTTTTGATCAACTAGTCGTTATTAAAATGTTCATTAAAAAACGAGCTTTCGCTCAACGACGTTGAGCCTCATCAGGAATACATTGTTAGAAAGTATATTGTTACCTAATGAAAAAAAGAGTTTTACATAGAGATAGGTTTGTTTTTTAAACAGGAGGAGATATTAAGGGTTTATAATTATAATAATAATTTTTTTTTATAATCCAGGTGTGAAGGTGTGAAATGATTTCTTCTCCATATTTGTTTCTTATCTCGTTAAAAAATCCAATTCCATCGGCAATGGTTTCTTCCATACTCCAAATCATATTGTATAATTATTAAAATGAAAAATGACTCATTTTCATTACATTAGTCTGTAGTTCCTTACTAATTGTTCTAGTCTGGATTTACATTATGAAATTACCGATCAGACCTTTCAGCGTTTCCAAACAATCCCGAATTTCAAAGAGTCATTGAGTAAAATACTAAAAGCTTCCGAGAGTACAACTCTTACTAGAAGAGAGAGAAGTGAGAGTAATTAGAGGATTGAAAATTGTGGTTCTCTAGATAAATGAGCTAGTAGGAAATAATTCTTGATGGATGCTGGAGTACCAGGGTAGGACTGCCACGCGCTGAAGTGTTTGATATCGTGCAATCGAAAGTTACCCTTATATTCGAAAGGAGCACAGCTGGAGCTCTTTTTTGAGCAGCTGCCCTTGTTGTCTAGCAGGGGTGAGTCCCATCCCATCACGAGGATGTGTAACTCTCGGGTACGTTTGTCAATAAAATTGGCTCGACTGGCTCGATCTTCTCGATGCGTGAAGCTTAATCCTTTCTCGATTGTCGATTAGATCCGTCACGGTCTCGATTGGAAGACCATGCTAAATGCTACAGAAGCAAATCAAATACTCGAGCCTACCTAGGTGCATTAAGACCTTTCTTTCCTGCTTGTCCAAGTAATGAAACTCGAAAATGAAAAAAAATTCAAGCAAAGTATTCTATCACTCGATTCAATTCTCTTTGTGGCCTAATCCTTTTATGGACAGATTAGCATCATCATTCGTGCGCTGAGGACGCCTGTAGTTTTTCGTTTTGTTACAAAAAGAGTTTCGATAGTTTCAGATATCTCGAAGAAAAATTGCGAGAAAAAAGTTCATTTCTGAGCAAATAGTTCTATTTTCAAACAAGAAAGATTAATTCTTGACGAAAAAATGTAATAGTTGAAATTTCAATCCGAAAATTTTTTTATTTTTAATCAGAAATAGTTGATATTATCTAAGAAAGACAAACTTTTGACTGATCAGGTGAATCCTCAACATAAAGATGAATGTTCAGTAAAGTAGATTAATCGTCTGCCAAAAAACGAATTTTCAAAAAAGTAATTACATTTTCAACCCAACAGATGAATTTTGAACTAAAATGATGAATCTTCAACCAAACAAGTTATTTTTAACAAATGTGATTAACTTTTAATCAAGTAGTTGAATTTTCAACAATAAAAAGATGAATTGTCAACGAAAATATAATAATTGATATTAAAACTAAGAAAAAAATTTAATTTCATATCAAAAAGACTTGAATTCATCTGAAAAGACAAATTTTCAAAAAAATAGTTGAATCCTTAACCAAAAAAGAGTGAAAGGAAAAAAAATTTATACAAATTATAATTCGAAGAGCAAAATAATTGTTGATACAAAAAAATTCGAATATCTGTTTATTTTTGAAGTTCCTTTGTGTATTTCCTTAATGAAGATTTCATGCATGTCGAAATTTTACTATTACAAGATTTTACAAAATTTTGGGAAAAATTTGAGTATTTAACTTGACGTTTGACGTTTTGAAATTTGTTTAGAATATTTGATAAATTTTCGGAAATCTTTCTAAGTTTGAAAATATTTCCTAAATATGTTTTGAATTGACTCGAATTATTTACTGAATTGACTTAAAATCTTCTAGATTCCTTTTTGCCATTTTTGAAAATCTTTAGCAATAATTTAAAATCTTTTCAAATATTCTTTTCAATCAAATTTTACCTGAAATTTTCAAAAAATTCTGCAAAAAAATGCCCTTAAATATTTCATATTCTTTTTTGACCATTTTCGTTCGAAATCTTAAAAAATTTAAATTCTTGAAAAAACTGTTAAAGTCCTTTTAAGTTAAAATTTTTGTTTGTAATTTTTTTAAACTTTTAAATATATCTCAACCGTATCTGAATTGTTTTTTAAAATTTTGTATTGTTTCCAAATTAAGCAATTTTGCTTTAAAATCTTCTCCATTCTATTCCGAAATTTCAGGAGATCATTTGCAATGTTCAAAAATATTTTATAATATTTTCTAGCAACTAATTTTTTTAAATAAGAAATTCATTTCAATTTTCCCTGGAATCTAGAAAATGTATTTCTTTGATTGAAAATTTTAATATGTTGTAAAATTTTTTGCTCTTTGGTTAAAGATTAATCTCCTAACTAAACATTTAACTATTTCACTTTTTGTTGCAAATAAATATTTTTTGGCTGAAAATTTAAATGCTGAAAAATTTAATTATTTTGTTGACAATTCAACAGTTCTGTAAAAATCATCCATTTTAGTTGAAAATTTAACTGTTCCATTCAAAATTTGTCTTTTTAGCATCAAAATTAATCGGTTTTGATTGAGGATTCAAGTATTTTGTTTGAAATTCGTCTTTTTGGTTAGGTTCAATTGCTTTTATTACAAATTAAAATCTCTTCTGGTTGAAATTTCAACTATAATATTTTTGTTGAGAATACATATTTTTTGGTTGAACATTGATGAATTATATTGAAAATTCATCTTTTCGGTAGGGAATTTATCTTTTTGATTGAAAAATCATTTCTTTGGTTGAAAATTAGACTATTTTGTTAAAGATTTATTC
>JAABKJ010007010.1:0-21364 GCA_011634705.1 Andricus grossulariae
GTTAAAAATGTAACTATTTTGTTTAAAACTTATTTTCTTAGGTTAAAAACTTATTTCTGTAACTTGAAATTCAAATATTCCATTTTATGTTGAAAATTTAGCTTTTTTAGTTAAATATTCATCTATTTTATTGAACATTTGTCTTTTTTTATTAGAAAATTCATCTTCTGAGTTGAAAATCCAACTATTAGGTTGAAAATTCCATTAAAAATTAAATTATTTGATTAAAAATTCGTTTTAGATTGAAAATTCAAATATTTTTTGCTGGAAATATCAACTATTACACTTTGTGTTAAGAATTCATTTTCTTTTGTCAAAGATTCATAAGTTTGGTTGAAAATTTAACTATTTTCTTGAAAATTCCCTTTTTCTGGGTGGAAAATGAACCGAGTTTTTTTCTAGAGTAAGGATAATTAGTATTCTAGTATTATTTAAATTTATATTTATAATTTTAGAGCAACACACGTGCCGGTTGGAGAAGATCAAGTCCAGCATTTAGAATTGTGTCAAGATTTAGCCAGAAAATTTAATAGCACTTTTGGTGAAACATTTCCAGTTCCACAAACTATCATCAGTAGTAAGTGATTTCCATAATTATACTCTTTTCTCACTAATTTAGTTGTTTTATTTTATTATTTTTAGATGACGCGAAACGGATAAAATCTTTACGTGATCCGAATAGTAAAATGTCGAAATCTTGTCCAGATTCTAAAAGCAGACTAGATTTACTCGACGAGCCGAAAGTTTTGTTGAATAAAGTGAAAAAGTCGGTGACAGATTTTACATCCGAAGTTACTTACGATCCGGATAATAGACCAGGAGTTGCAAATTTGATAAAAATCCATTCTCTCCTCACTGGGAAGTCCCCGGAAAAAATTTGTGAGGAAGCCCAAGGAATTGATACTGGAAGGTATTTACTTTTCTATTTCAGGCCTCGGACTCAACACACTGTTGACACTATATTACACTTTTTTCAACGATTAAACTATTTTAGAACTATTAAAAAAAAAATTACAATAATAATACTATTCTCTCACAATTTTCTTCTGATTCCACTATTTTTGAAATTCTTCTTAAAAAAGATTTTTGAACTTTTTTGCTAATTGACTACAAATTATCTCAATGGCTGATTAGGGGTCGTCCAAAATGATCAATTTACAATCCGAAAAGATTCTTTTAACAAAACAGATGAATTTGCAACCAGAGAATTAAATTTTTACCCAAAAATATAAATTTTCAGCAAATTACATACATTTTTCACAAAACAGTTGAATTTTCAAGCTAGATGAATTCTTTACAAAACAGTTGAATTTTAACCAAAAAATGTAATATTTAAATCAAAAAGATTTTTATTTTAAATTAAAAACAGTTTACTCTAGCCAAAAAAGAGGAATTTTCAAGAAACTATTTGAATTCTCAACTAAAACAGATTAATTTTCAACCATACAGCTACATTTTTAACAGAAAAAATTAATTTTCTACCAAAAATACTAATTTTTAATCAAATACATATATTTTCTACCAAATAGTTCAATCTTAAATCAAGAGGATTAATTTTGTAATAAAAACATGAATATTCGAAAAATACATAAATTCTCAACCAAATAGTTGAAATTTATACTAAAAATGATTAATCAAAAAATGGAATAGTTAAATTTTCAGTTAAAACCATTAATTTTAAAACAAAAAAAGGTAATATTTCGTATTTAAACCACAAAATATTTTGATTTTAAATAAAAAAAGCAGTGAAATATAACCAAAAAAGACAAATTTTTAACAAAATACTTGAATCATCATCTAAAACAGATTAATTTTTAACCATATATTGTATTTTCTACCAAAAATACGAATCGTAAACCAAATACATATATTTTTTTACCAAATAGTTCAATTTTCAACTAAGAAGATTAATCTTCTGCCAGCAAATATGAATTTTTAACAAAATACATGAATTTTTAATCAAATAGTTGGATTTTCTTCCAAAAAATACGAATTTTCAACAAATTACATACATTTTCAACTAAATAATTTGAACAATGGATGTGATGTTAGTCCAAATTTTATTTGATTAATTTTTAGTCTGTATTTTTTTTCATTTCTAAAAATATTTAACTATATAGTTGAATTGTTAAGCTAAAAAAGATAAATTTTTATCCAAAAATGATGCAGTGTAATTTTTATCAAGGAGAATTAATTTTCAATAAAAAAACAATTTTCTATAAAACAGTTTAATTTTGTAAAAATAGTTGAACTTTATATAAAATAGTTTAATTTTATATAAAATAATTGAATTTTATATAAAATTGTGGAGTCAAAAAGACAATTTTTCTATAAAACAGTTGAACTTTCAACCCAAGAATATGAATTATCAACAAAAAAGTTATTGTACAACCAATTACTTGAATTTTCAACAAAATAGTTAATTTTTCAGTTAAAACAAAAAATTTTATTAAAAAAAACGAAGTTTCAACTAAAATTATAAATCTTTAACAAAAAAAAAAAGAACTTTTAAGAAAGTAGTTCAACTTTCAACCAAGGAGTTGAATTTTTAATCTAAAAAGATGAATTTTCAATGAAAAATGTAATAGTTGACATTTCAACAAAAAATATTTTAATTTAAAATAAAAAAATGGTTGGATTTTACCAACAAAGACAAATTTTCGACAAAATACTTGAATCTTTTTTAAATATATCTTTTTCTAGTGATGTATTCAAAAATTTTCTTAAATGTCCGAACATTTTTAGAATTTGATGCAGTATTTAAAAAATATATTATATAAAATTCATGCAACAAGCCCATTACACATTTTATTTTACAAGTAAAGCATTTCAATACATACTTCACACTCTTTTTTTAGTTGATCGAATGATTTTTGGTTGAAAGTTAATTGAAAAGTCCACTATTATATTTTTGGTTCAGAATTCATCTCTTTTAGTTACAAATTCTACTATTTTGTTGAAGATTGAACTATTTTCTAAAAAATTCGTCTTTTTTATAGCTGAAAATTGAACTAATCCACTATTACATTTTTCATTAGGAATTCATCTTTTTTGGTTGAAAACTCGACTACGTAGTTCAAAAATTAATTATTTTGATGAAAACTCTTTTGCTTTTTTAATAAATTTTCGTAACTGAAAATTGAACTATTTCATTTTAACTTGAACATTGATCAGTTTTAGTATTTTGTTATAAATTGAAATTTTTTATTAGAAAATAATTCTTCTTGATTGAAAGTTCATCTTTTTGTTAAAAATTAACCAATTTATTTAAAAATTCCTCATTTCAGTTGTAAATTAATTTCTCTGGTTGAAAATTTAAACATTTTGTTGATAATTGTTTTTTTTTTGAAAAATACTTTTTTTTACTGAAAATTGAATTATATCATTAGTGGCTGAAAATGTAACTATTTCGTTAAAATGCGTTTTCTTTTGGTTGAAAAATAATTTTTTAAACTGAAAACTTAACTGTTCCATTTATTGATTAAGAATTGAACGAATTACTATGTAAAAAATTCATATTTTTGGGTTTAAAGTTACACTGTTTTGTTAAAAATTTACCTTTTTCGGTTGAAAAATCGATTATTTTGGTAGACTCAGATTTTTGGCTGAAAACTAAACTGTTTTCTTTTTTCTTTTTTAGAGATTTAAATATTTAGTTGAAAACTCGGCTTTTTAGTTGAAAATGAAATTTCTTAGTTGAAAAATCACCTACTTAACTGAAAGTTTAACTAATTTGTGAAAAATTAATTTTATTGCTTTAAAATTTAACTATTTTGTTGAAAATTCGTTTTTTGTTGTTGTTGAAAATGAATTTTTTTTAACTGCAAATTTAATTACAACATTTTTGGTTGAAATTGATCATTTTTAGTTTTAAATGTAACCATTTGGTATAAAATTCAACAGTCCTGTAGAAAATTCGACTTTTTGGCTTAAATATTCAACGATTTTGTTAAAAATTCATATTTTCGGGTTAAAAAAACTTTTTGTTTGTAGAAAATTCACGTTTTTTACATGAAAATTAAATAATTCGGTTGATATTTTGTCTCTTTTGGATGAAAAATCTGTTTTCGTTGTAAATTCATCTCTTTTGGTAGAAATCTGATTTTTTTGGTTGAAAGTACAATTGTTTGTTTAAAAATTATTTTGTTTTGGATGACGATTCAACTATTTTCGTAGAGAATTAATATTTTAAATATATTCAATTATTTTGATAAAAATTATACTAATTTGTTAACAGGTAATCTTTTTTGCACGAAATTTTTTTTTCTTTTGTATTGAACATTTAAGGGTCTTCTAAAAAAATTAGTCTTCTTGGCTTGAAAATTGAACTACTTGGTTGAAAATTCATTTGTATTCAAGTTTTTTCTAAAAAATGGGTCTTTTTGTCTTGAAAATTTCACTGTTTAGTTAAAAGTTCAACTATTTTGTTATAAACTCTTCTCTTTTGCTTTAAAGATCAAATGTTTGGTTCAAAATTATCTTTCTTTTCGAAAATTTGTCTTTTCGGGTTTCAAATCCAACGATTTTTTAAACAAAGTGACTTTTTAGCATCAAAACTCAACTCTTTGGTTGAAAATTGGTCGTTTTTGTTTGAATTCACCTGTTATTAATTTTAAATAAAAATATTTTTGGTTTGAAATAGCAACTATTATATTATTCGTTTCAAATTCTTTTTTAATATTTATTAAGAATTCCTTTTTTTAGTAAAAAAGTCACCTTCCTTGGCAGAAAAGGCAACTTTTTTTGGTTAAAGTTTAATATTTTCGTGAAAAATCAACATATTTCCTCAATTTTGAGAGCACTTTGAACTGTAAAGTTTGTTAAAATATTGTGTTAATTAAAGCATAAAATCCATAAGATAAAAAAAAACGTACTTTCAAGAAGTCGCAATTTTTCCTTAGCCTTTCGTCGCCTTTCTGAAGCCTCAGATTGTTTCTTTTGGACCGCACTTTCTTTCTTATCGACGTAAAATATTTCTCTGATTTTTTCCTGAGGAAGGTGATCGTCATTTTTCACTAGATAAAGATAAACTCCTCCAGGTGTTCGCCTACGTGATCCGTTCATAATCAGCATGCCCCCTTCCTCTTCAATTTCCTTTGTTTTCTGAAAGAAGTCGATCGCCTTTTGCTTTCCCAAAATATCCACGACTTTCTCTGTAAAAATAAACTTTTTTTTTTTAAAATCCAGTCAAATATAAAGTTTTATAATTTTGTACAAAAAATAAAAAGTTTCTAAGAAAAATTATGAAAATCTAAAACAAAACGCAATCTTAGTTTTTTGTAGAAAAATACAAATTTCTACAAAGATTAAGGAATAATTATGTCTTTGTATGAAATTTGACGAAAATATATGTCTGGAAAAACTAGTCTTAATTTTTCACAATTTGTTTTTTGAAAATTACAAATTTCTACATACAATTATGCGCAGCTATAATTTTCTACGAAAAAATAGGAAAATCTACAACCTCATACTAAAGGTTCAATTTTTCATTTTTTTTTTTTTAATAGGTTTTTATAGAAAATTATGAATTTCTACAAAAATAACGAAAATTTACGATTTTCGAAAGCTGACTGTAGCTTTGCATATTTTTTCTTAAAAAATTAAGAATTTCTACACATAATTATGAAAGAAAAGCGTCAATTTTATAAAAAGATATTGCAAAAAATTTCAAATTCGATGTTTTCGAACAATTGGAATATATCTACAAATAATTAACATTTTTTAAAGGTTTTAGGCTTATTTTAAAGGTAAGTTTCCATAGTATTTTCGAAATGTTATGCAATTCATAATTTTTTTCCAAGATTCTGCCGTAGAGTCAAACATACAAGATTTGAAAGAAGCATTATTTATTATATATTAATCAATTTTAATAACATTTATAAAAATACTATTGCTTTGAATTTTTTAAATCGTGCAAATACAATCAATATTGTAAATTTTGCGTATTAGAAATTATTATTAAATTATTATTATTATTATTAAATTTTAAATAATAAAAGTAATAAAACTTGCGCATCTTCATTGAAATATAATTTAAAAACGAAATTAAACATACCAATTTTCGACGAAAATCACTAAAATAATTGCAAATTGTTGAAAGATTCTAAATCTTGTTCAAATTATAAGGACTTTTATTTTAAAATATCAATTATCGATATAAAACAACGTAAGCTAAAATTGTTCAAAACCTATCAATCTTCTTTGAAATATAATGATTTTTTTATTAAAAATAGCAATAAATTCCGACGAAAAACACTATCTAATGAATAATAATTTATTTTTAAAAATATCAATTTCAGATAACACACAAAAATAACCTAAAGTTATCAAAATTCTAAATATTCTTAGAATTATAATCATTTTTTATTAAAAAGTAGCAATAATTTCCGTTTAAAAACATAAACATAGTGTTTTTCGCCAGGATTATAATTTTTATTAACAAATCATTAGATTTCACAGAAGATTAACAATTTTAGGTGACACTGTCGTTTTACATAAAAAATTAGTATTTAAAAAAACATTCAAATCTTTTGAAATCTTTTTAAATCCCTTTAAATTATTGATATCAATTAAAAATTCATTGGAATCATTAAAAATATCCTAAAATCTTTTAAATCTTCTGAATTCCCTTCAAATTACTGAAATTTATTTGAAATTCCTTGGAATCTTTTGAAATACTCTAAAACATTTCAAATCCTTTGTAATCTTTTAAAATCACTTGAAATTTTTTAAAGCTTACTTACTTACTTAAAGCTTACTTAATTAAATGAATAATTATACTATTTATATAATATATATATTTTTTAATTATTATTTTTTAATTATTAAACAAAATTTATTTATATTTTTTAAAAATAAAACAAATTTTTATTTAAAAAAAAGTTAGAAGAGTCAACTAATTAATTTTAAAATTACTAATTTTAATCCCATTAATTAGATTACAAAAATATAAATTGAAGTTAAAATTACTTGTGATCAATGGCCCAAAAAAAGGTCTTTTTCCTTCAAAACCTTTGGCTTTAAAACCAAATTTTTTTTGGTTGATAATTTATTCTTCTGACTGAAAATTTGACTATTCTATTTTTAATTTAAAATTGATCCTTTTTAGCTTAGAATTCATATATTTTATTAAAATTTTTTTTTTTCCTGGCAACAAATTAATCTTTTGGGTTGAAAATCCAACTATTTGGTTAAAAATTATTTTTTATTTAATCTGAAAATGTAACTATTACATTTTTTATTAAAAATTTATCTTTTTTAGTTCAAAATTCATTTATTTTATTGAAAAGTCGTTTTTTTTTAGTTAAAAATGTATTTTTCGAACTGACAATTCAACTATTCTATGCTTGGTTAAAAATTCAACTTCTTTAGTTTATTTGTACATTTTTTAGATTTTTTTTTGTAGAAAATTAATCTTTTTGGTGGAAAATTCATTTGGTTGAAAATCAGTTTATTTAAATTGAAAATTAGTTGTTTTTTTCTAACTGAAAATTTAACTATTTCATTTTTGTTCGAAAATTGATTTTTTTTTACAGAAATTTAATCTTTTTTGTTTGGAAATTGAACTATTTCGTTGAAAACTTATTTTATTTGGTTAGAAATTATTTTTTTTTTTTTACTGCAAATTCAACTATTCTACTTTGAGTTCAAAATTTATCTGTTTTAGGTGAAAGTTCACCTATTTTTTTAGAAAATTCATTTTTTTGGCTACAGATTTATCATTTTAGTTAAAAATTCACTTCTTTAAATAAAATTTTAACTATTTTGATGAAAATTATTCAATTTTGTTTCAAATTAGTTTTTTGGGGTGATAATTTATTTTTCTAACTGAAAATTTGACTATTCTATTCAGGGTTATAAATTTATATTTTTTAGCTTAAAATTCATGTATTTTATTGAAAATTTGTTGTTTTTTTTTTGGCAAAAAATTAATATTTTGGGTTGAAAATTCAACTATTTGGTTAAAAAATCATTTTTTTTGTAGAAGATACATAATTTTAGTTATAAATTATTTTTTTGGTTGAAAATGTAACTACTTTGTTGAAAATTCATTTTTTGTTGTTGTTAAAAATTAGGTCTTGAATCTTAAAACGTAACTGTTACGTTTTTTATTGAAAATTGATCCTTTTGGCTGAAAATTCATATATTTGGTTGTAAATCAGTTATTTTTAAATTGAAAATTAGGATTTTTTTTCTAACTGAAACTTTAACTATTTCATTTTTTCTCGAAAATTGATATTTTTTGAAAGAAATTTAATCTTTTTGATCGAAAATTGATCTATTTCGTTGAAAAATTATTTTATTTGGTTTTAGGTGAAAATTCAACTATTTTGTAATAAATTCGTCTTTTTGGTAGAAAAGTAATCTTCTACGTTTATAATTCATTTTCTTGTTTAAAGATTCATCATTTAAGTTGAAAATTCACTTCTTTAAATGAAATTTTACCTATTTCGATGGAAATTAATAAATTTTGTTTCAAATTAGTTTTTTTTTTTGTTCATAATTTATTTTTCTGACTGAAAATTTGACTATTCTATTTAGGGTTACAAATTTATATTTTTTTAGCCTAAAATTCATGTATTTTATTGATTTTTTTTTTTTTGTAAAAAATTAATCTTTTGGGTTGCAAATTCAACTGTTTGTTTGAAAATTTAACTACTTCTTTTAATTTTTTTTAACTAAGTCTTAAAGCTTAAAACGTAGCTATTCCATTTTTGATTGAAAATTGTTCTTTTTGGCTGAAAATTCATTTGGTTGAAAATTAGTTTTTTTAAATTGAAAATTAGGGTTTTTTCTAACTGAAAATTTAACTATTCCATTTTTTCTCGAAAATTGATCTTTTTGACAGAAATTTAATCTTTTTGGTTGAAAATTGAACTATTTCGTTGAAAATTTATTTTATTTGCTTATAAATATTTTAGTTAGAATTAATTTTTTTACTGAAAATTTAACTATTTTGTAGAAAATTAGTTTTTTTGGTTGATAATTTATTCTTCTAACTGAAAATTTGACTATTCTATTTTTAATTTAAAATTTATCCTTTTTAGCTTAGAATTCATGTATTTTATTGAAAATTTGTTGTTTTTTTTTTGGCAAAAAATTAATCTTTTGGGTTGAAAATTGAACTATTTGGTTAAAAAATAATTTTTTTGGTAGAAGATTCATCATTTTAGTTATAAATTATTTGTTTGGTTGAAAATTTAACTTCATTGTTGAAAATTCCTTTTTTTGTTGTTAAAAATTAGGTCCCAAAGCTTAAAGCGTAACTATTACATTTTTGATTAAAAATTGATCTTTTTTAGCCCAAAATTTATTTAACATTTTGAAAATTTTTATTTAAAAATTCATGCCTTTAATTGAAAATTGGTCTTTTGTAAAAGAAAATTCATCTTTTTGGTAGAAAATTCTTGTATTTTGTTAAAATTTAATCTTTTGTGATATAAAATTAATCTTCTTGTCTGAATATTTACCTTTTTGTTTAAAAATTCATTTATTTGGTTGAAACTAAGTTTTTTATTACAAATTAGTGTTTTTTAACTGAACATTTAACTATTGCTCAAAATTCGTCTTTGTTTGGTTGATAATTTATCTTTTTGATTCACAACTTAACTATTATATTTCTGGTTAAAAATGTATTTTCTTTTTAGTTTAAAAATCATGTATTTTATTAAAAATTTGTCTTTTTTTGGCAGACAATTCATCTTTTGGGTTGGAAATTCAACTACTTGGTTAATTTTTTTTTAATTTTTGAAGATTCATCATTTTAATTAAATATTAATTTTTTGGTTTTAAAACTGAAAATGCAACTGTTACATTTTTTTTTTAAATTTATCTTTTTTAGTTCAGAATTCATTTATTTTATTGATAAGTCGTTGTTTTGGGTTTAAAAATGTATTTTTCGAACTGACAATTCAACTATTCTATTATTTGTTAAAAATTAAACTTTTTTAGTTTATTTGTGTATTTTCTAGATTTTTTTTCTGTGCAGAAAATTAATCTTTTTGGTGGAAAATTCAAATATTTGGTTTGAATTTCATTTTTTGGTTGAAGATTCATCAGTTTTGTCAAAAATTCATTTCTTTAACGGAAAATTAAACTATTTGGTTGAAAATTTAAATATTCTATGTTTGATTAAAACTACATTTCTTAGGTTGAATATTTAACTATTTTGTTAAAAATTCGTGTTTTTTTCTTGAAATATTTTTTTTCTAACATTTTAACGGTTCAATTTTTGGTTCGAGGTTTTGAATGAGATTTTTTTCTTCATTGCCTGAAAAATCTTTCTTTGTTAAAAATGTAACTACTTTGTTGAAAACTAATCTGTTTTGGTTGAGGATTCAACTCATTTGTGGAAATCTTTTTTATGTTGTTTTAATTAAACAGTTCTTTATCGAAAATAAAAATATTTGTTTTTTGTGTGAAAAAGTTAGTAATTACCATTTTTGTTGCGAATTTATTATTTTTTTTTTATCGAGGATTGAGCACTCTGATTTAAAATGTACCGACAATTTCTGACGGTAGTGTATGTATTTACGCATAATTCTTTCGTAACTCGTTTTTTCTATTGCTATATGCAAATTTCGATAACATTAATGCGGGCAAAATCACCGATCGTTAGATAATATCGCTTTTTAAGTGTATCCATAAAAGATTTCATACTTATGAAGGTAAACACTTGATTTACACACCTTCTGAAGAAAAATTTTTACTACTTGCACAATTTAATCTACTACTATTTCGATTTTTATTACATGTCGGCTTTTTGTGCCTTATAATGCTGTTCACTCTTTATTCTCTGTTGACTCAATAATTATCTTTTTTTAAGTACAGAGTGGTCTATTTTTGTAAAATATCACTGGTTCTGTTTATGGTATACCCTAGTTCACTAAGGTGATACAAAAATGCATTGGAACTTTTTTTCCCAATTTTTATGCATATTGCCCGGAAATTTGTTCGAATCCACACAAAAATAAATACATTTTTTTTTAAAGAAAAATGATATTCAGAGGTGTAACAAGCACGTACAAGAAGTTGGCACCGCCATTTTGTTTTTTCAATCAAAAAAAAGGTTGTGTTGAATGTGCTAGGTTTGTGCTGAATTGTGCTGCCATTTTTTTTGTTTGAAAACATTCAAAATTTGAGTCAGAATTCAAAAAATCTTTTACGGGTCCAGCACTGCCATTTTGTTTTTTTGAAATAACAAAGTTGTGCTGAATTGTTGCTCAATCGTGCCGTAACCAATTTTTGAAAAAAATCAAAATTGTAGCCGAAATTGAAAAAAACAACATTTCCGGTCCAGCACCGCCATTTTGTTTTTTCGAAAAAACAATAGTTGTGCTGAATTGTACTAGGCTTGTGCTCAATTGTGCAGTCAATGATTTGTTTGAAAAGTCAAAATTTGAACAAAAGTTCACAAAAAACATTTTTTGAGACATCACACACAAAAATGTAAAAAATGCGGAATCCGAAAATCTGGAAGTTGTGCTGGGTTGTACCAGGCGTGCAAAAAAATTATTGTCCTATACACTTTTCACTTGGGTCTATATTTTTTGGTGAAATAGTAGTCTTATTTTTCCTCAAAATAATGTTTTGAATACAAAATTTATCAAAGTGCGGATTTCGAAAATCTGAATGTTGTGCTGGGTTGTGCTAGGCGTGCAAAATAATTATTGTTGTATACACTTTTTACTATGGACCATATTTTTTGGTGGAACACAGATTTTCAAAATTCGTATTTTGAAATATTTTGGAATCGAAAAATTATTTTGAGGAAAAAAGCTACTATTTCACCAAAAATTATAGACCAAAGTGAAAATATATGCGAAAATAATTGTTTTTCACGCCTAGCACGACCCAGCACAACTTTTAGATTTTTTAAATTTGCATTTTGAAAATTTTTGCATCTGACAAATATTTTTGGGGGAAAAAACTAGACTTTCATGAAAAAAATATCGACATGAGTTATAAATGTATCAGACAATAATTGTTCTGCACGCCTAGCACAACTCAGAACAATGTTCATATTTTCGAAATTCGCATTTAGAAAAGTTTTGGAATTCAAAAATTATTTTGAGGAAATAACTAGATTTTCACCAAGAAATATAGACCTACATAAGTGAAACGTGTATGAGGCAATAATTGTTTTGCACACCTAGCACAATTCAGCACAACTTCCATATTTTCGAAATTCGCATTTTCAAAAATTTTGGAATCAAACAATTATTTTGAGGAAATTAAACTAGATTTTCATGAAAAATATGGATCTGAGTTGAAAGTGTATGACACAATGATTATATTTTGCACACCTAGCACGACCCAGCACAACTTTCAGATTTTCGAAATTCGTATTTTGAAAAATTTTGGAATCAAGAAATTATTTTGAGGAAAAAAACTAGATTTGCATGAAAAAAATATGGTCCTGAGTTAAAAGTGTATGACGTAATAATTGTTTTGCACCCCCAGAACAACCCAGCACAACTTTTAGATTTTTATAATTCGTATTTTGAAAAATTTTGGAATCAAAAAATTATTTTGAGGAAAAAAAAACTAGATTTGCATGAAAAAAATATGGACCTGAGTTAAAAGTGTATGACGTAATAATTGTTTTGCACACCCAGAACAACCCAGCACAACTTTTAGATTTTTGAAATTTGCATTTTGAAAAATTTTGGACGTGACAAATATTTTGAAGAAAAAAAACTAGATTTTCAAGAAAAAATATGGACCTGAGTTAAAAGTGTATGAGACAAAAATTGTTTTGCACGCCTAGCACAACCCAGCACAGCTTTTAGATTTTTGAAATTCGCATTTTGAAAAATGTTGAATTTGAAAAATTATTTTGAGGAAAAAAGTAGATTTCACTAAAAAAATATGATCCTAAGTGAAAAGTGTACGAAACAATCATTTTTTGCACGCCTAGCACAACTCACCACAACTTTCAGATTTTCGGATTTCGCATATGTTACATTTTTGTTCGTAATGTCTCAAAAATGTTTTTTGTGAATTTTGGTTCCAATTTTGACTTAAAAAAAAATCACGACACAATTGAGCACAAACTTAGCACAATTCAACATAATTTTTGTTTCGTTTGAAAAAAAATGGCGCTGCTGGCCCAGAATTTTTTTTTAAATTTTGGCTTCAATTTTGATTTTTTTTTTAAATTTTGCGGCACGATAGAGTACAAACCTAGCGCAATTCAGCCCAAATTTTGTTTTTTGAAAAAAATGGCTATGCTGGCCCCGAAAGAGATTTTTTTTAATTCTGACTCAAATTTTGATTTTTTCAAACAAAATTGCAGCACAATTCAGCACAAACCTAGCAAAATTCAGTAACAATTTTATTTTTTCGGAAAAAAAAATGGCGTTGCCACCTTCTTGGACATGGCACAAGCCATATAATACGAATAAAATAGAACTTTTTAAATATCACCCCCATAAGTCTGTTTTATAGGGTTCTAATAAACCCCATAAGTGAAAAAATGGGTTTTGTGAGTTTTTGACGCTAATTATGATTTTTTGCATTTTTTTCATTGCAAATTGCTTCTAATACATAAAATACTACCTTATACTGCTAATTAGATCTTCACATACATTTTTTAAACAATTTATTGTTTCTAGCAATTTTCTCTTAGAATAGAGATAGAGAGTCGCCGTTTTTTTTTCAATTTTCCACTTTTTGTCCCATTTTTAATAATTTAATAATTTTTTGAACGATTTATTATTATTATTAATAATGTTCTCTGTGAATAATGCTAGAAATCACGTTTTTTTCTGACATTTGCAACTTTTTGTCCACTTTTCACTTGGAGTGAGTTTATATTTAATTCTATTTAGCAAAAATAATTGTTTAAACAAATTAATATTGTTTATAGATATCTTATTCTATATTAATACTAGATAGTTGCAGTTCTTTTCTGAAATTTTTAACTTTTTGTCCACTTTCCAATTAGAGTAAAGTAATAATAAATTGAATTTAACAACAATAATCGTTTTAACAATGTATTAATATTGTTAATAATATTATCTGTGCCTAATGGTAGAAAGTTGCGGTTTCTTCTGAAATTTTTAACTGTTGGTCGACTTTTCACTTAGTGAGGTAATAATTAATGCAAGGTAATAAAAATAGTTGTTTGAAAAATTTATTATTGTTTATAACTCTCTTCTCTTAGATAAGTGCTGGAAAGTTTCGGTTTTATCTGAAATGTTTAACTTTGTTTTACCTTTTTAGCTGTAAATAAATAATAAAAACGAATTCTTAACCCAAAAGATAAATTTTTCACCAAAAAGATTAATTTTATGTCAACAAAGATAAAGTTTGAACAAAATAAATGAATTTTCAACCGAATTTTAGTTTTTCAAAGAAATATTCAACCTAATATTTAAACTTTCTACCAAAGAAATAAATATAAATCCAAAATGAATAATTTTTAACAAAATACAAGCATTTTCAATCAAATTTGGAAGTTTTGAAGGAATTTTCAACCAAATAGTTAAAATTTTAACCAATGAAGTTAATTTTCAACCGAAAAGGTGAATTAGTCACCAAGAAGATTATTATTCTACCATAAAAGACAAAGTTTCAACAAAATAAGAAATTTTTAAACAAATAGTTGAATTTTGAACTGAAGAAGATGATTGTTTAACCAAACATGGAATAGTTAAATTTTGAACAAAAAAGAAAGGTTTCTCAACTAAAATTATGAATCATCAACCAAAAAAAAAGGAATTTTGAAAAATGTAGTTTCATTTTCAACTAAGTAGTTTAATTTTGAAATAATTATTTTAGGTATATTTATGCTTTTAATAATTATCGCACATTTAGGATTGTCTAATTAAAAAAATTTGATATCGCATTCAAATGAAAATTGTTGCTGAAGTAAACAAAATGCTTTGATCTTTCCTAAAATAAATTATCTGTTACTGCGTCAAAACGCGGTGAATGATGACGCTGATAAGAATAATTTACGTTATCAAAAAGTCGAAACTCGGCTACCACAGCACTTATCCAATTTTTACCTGCTTTGTGTTTTCTTAGCTGTAAGAGAAGTCAAAAACGTAAAGTAGGACACTAAATTATAAAATGAATTTAAATTATGTCATTTGGTATTTTGATATCGGTTTAGAATAGATAGTCAAATCATTCAATTTAAAATTCAATTAAAATTTAAATCAATTTTTGCCATTCCCTGACCACTAATATTCAAAGACCAGTATTTTCATCTTTTACCATTTTTAATTTAGAATCTTCTATAAATGAAATAAAACAATAACAGATTAAAACTTAAACATTTTTAATTTATTTATTTCCACCAATAAAAATTATTTTTCTACCATAAAACATGAAATTTAAAACCAAAAGGACGAATTTTCTACAAAAAATTTGAATTTACGATCTAAAAGTATGACGTTTTAACAGAGTAGTTAAATTATCAACGAAATAATTGAATTTTTAAACAATATAATTAAATTTTCAACCAAATTGTTCAATTTTTAACCTTCAAAGGTGAATTTTCAACCACATAGTCGAATTTTCAAATAAAAAAGATTAAACCTCAACCAAATGGAATTGAATTTTCAACCAAATAATTGAATTATTTATAAGACTGTTGAAATTTAAAAAAAAGGTAAATTTTTAAGACAAAAGGAGGAATTTTCATCACAACAGCTTAATTTTCGAAAAGGATGATTTTAAAAAAAATTGTTGAATTCTCAAACTCATGGTCGAATTTTTATTAAAAAAAGATAAAACTTCAACCAAAAACAGTTGAATTTTCAACCAAACAGTTAAAGTTTCAAGCCAAAAAGGCGAATTTTTAGAACATAGTTGAATTTTCCAGCTCAAAAATTAAATTTTCAACAAAAAGATGAATTTTTAACGAAAACTGTAATAGTTGAAATTTCAACCAATAAAAAAAACGAGTTTTTAACAAAATAGTTGAGTTTTCGACCTAGAAAGATGAATTTTCGGCCATAAATGTAAGATTTGATATTTCAACCAAAAAATATTAAATTTCTACCAAAAGAGATGAATTTTAAAACCAGAAAGACGATTTTCAACAACGAAGATTACTTTTCCACTAAAAAGATGAATTTTCAAACAAATAGTTTATTCTCAAGCAAAAATCGAAAAGATATATTTTTAATACAAAATAATTTTAGTTTTAACACAAAAAAAAAAAACAATTATTCAACAAAATAGTCAAAGTTTGACGGAAGGACTATGAATTTTCCAACCAAGAAAACAAATTTTTAACAATTATAGATTTTTCAGTCAAAAAAGAAAACCAAGTTATCCGAATTGTTGAAGTTTCGAGCCAAGAGATTATTTTCTGTAAAACAGTTGAATTTGTATCCCTAAAATATTAATTTTTAACAAAAAAGTTAATTTTGAATCAAACAAACTAACGGGAGAAAGGAATTTTCAACAAAATAATTTAATTTTCGACCAAAGAGATGAATCATTTTAAATTAAAAAGATCAATTTTCAACCAAATATTTCAACTTTTATCCAAACAGATGAATTTTCAACAAAAATTATAAATCTTAAACTGTCTGAAATCTATAATTAAATTTCATTCAGAAAAAAGATCTTCTCCTTTTACTCCGCTGGGATTCGAACACCAGGTCAACTGATTTCTGGTCAGGTGCTCTAACTACTAAGCTACAGAGAGATCAGAGGGAGAATTCTTTTCTCTGAAATACGCTTTATTTAGCAAGATGTTGATATCAATTTTTAATAGAAATCTGTATTATCATCGAAAAAGGTAACGAATCAAGAATAGAAATCCACACGTCGAATGGAAATCTACAATATCAACCAAAATTATATTCTTCTATACAGAAAATATTTTAACGTAATTTCAGACAAGATGGAGAATAAACATTTTTAATTAAATTTCATTCAGAAAAAAGATCTTCTTCTTTCACTCCGCTAGGATTCAAACACCAGGGCAACTGATTTCCGGTCAACTGCTCTAACCACTAAGCTACTACAGAGATCAGAGGAAGAATTATTTTTTCTGATTAACACTTTATTTAGCAAGATGTTTCATATCAATTTTTCATTAGAAATCTGTATTATCATTGGAGAAGGTAACAGATAAAGAAAAATATAACTTTGGTCGATATTGTAGATTTCCATGTTATGCGTGGATTTCTTTTCTCGATCTGTTACCTTCTCCGATGATAATGCATTTTAAATTAAAATGATGAATCTTCAACTCAAAACATTAGTTTTCATCAAAGTAGTTCAAATTTCATCCAAGTAATTGAATTTTTAAGCCAAAGAGACGAATTCTTAACAAAATAGTTGCATCTTCAATCTGCAAATACTAATTTTCAATAAAAAATATAACAGTTGATATTTAAACCACAAAAGATTTTAATTTTGAATAAATACCAGTTGAATATAAAGAAGGCAAATTTTGTACAAAATACTTGAATCCTCAATAAAAGCAGGTTAATTTTCAACCATACATTGCATTTTTATTCAAAAAATTTGATTTTCTACTAGAAAATACAAATTGTAAACCAAATACATATATTTTTCACAAAATATTTAAATTTTCAACTAAGAAGATTCTGCCAAAAAATATACATTTTCAAGAAAATAGTTGAATATTTACCAGAAAGGCGAATTCTAAACAAAATACATAAATTTTAACCAAGTACTTGAATTTTCTACCAAAGAATAAGAATTTTCAACAAATTACATACACTTCCATCTAAATATTTGACGCTTTATTTAGCAAGATTAACCAATGGATGTGATGTTTGTCAACATTTTATTTGAATAATTTTTTCGTTTCTAAAAATTCTGAAATAAATAGTTGAATTTTGAAGCTGAAAATATAAGCCTTCAAACCAAAAATGTTGTAGTGTAATTTTTAATAAAACAAATTAATTTTTAATAAAAAAAAAAACGATTTTCCTACATAGCAGTTTAATTTTATACCAAATAGTTGAATTTTATACCAAATTTTGAAATTTTCCTGTCAAAGAGACGATTTTTTTTATGAAATAGTAGAACTTTCAAACCAAAAATATGAATTTTCAACAACAACATTATTTTACAACCAAGGAGTTTAATTCTTATTCCAAAAAGATGAATTTTTAACGAAAAATGTAATATTTGATATTTCAACAAATAATATTTTAATTAAAAATAAAAAATAGTTGGATTTAACCGAAAAAGACAAATTTTCAACAAAGTACTTGAATCCTCATCTAAAAAAGATTAATTTTCAACCAAACAATTTCATTTGGAACAAAAAAAAAATTATTTTCTTCAAAAAATTACGAATTTCAACAAAATACACAAATTTTCGACCAAATAGTTAAATTTTATACGATATTGTTTACTTTCAATTTTTATTTAGACAGTGGCATTTTTAACCAAAAAAAGATGAAATTTCTACAGAAAGAGATATATAAACAAACTAAATAGTTAAATATTCAAGGAAATAGTTATATTTTAAATTTAAAAAATGGTTGTAAAGAAAGAAAAAAAATCTTAATGTTGAATGTTGAAAATGTTGAAAAAATGTTGAATTATCAAGCAAAAAAGAAGACTTTTCAACTAAGAAGATTAATCTTCTGCAAGAAAACATGAATTTTCAACAAAGTACATTAATTTTCAACCAACTTGTTGAATTTCCAATCAAAAAATAAGAATTTTCAACAAATTGTATCAATTTTCAACAAAATATTTTGAATAATGAATGTGATGTTAGTCCAAAGTTTATTTGATTAATTTTCAGTCTATATGTTTTTCGTCTCTAAAAATTTTGAACTAAATAGTTGAATTTTTGAGATAGAAAATATAAATTTTTAACCAAAAACAATTTAGTGTATTTTTATTGAAGAGAATTAATTTTCAACAGAAAAAAAAAATTTCTACAGCTAAGGAGTTGAATTTTCCATCTAAAAAGATGAATTTCCAATTAATAATTGGAAAGATTTTAATTAAAAATAAAAAAACAGTTGGATTTAACCGATAAAGACCAATTTTTCAACAAAATACTTGAAGCCTTAACTAGAATACATTAATTTTTAACCATACATTGCATTTTTAACCAACAAAATTGAGTTTCTACCTAAAAATACGAATTTCCAACAAAATAAATCAATTTTCAACCAAATAGTTCAATTTTATACCAAATTGTTTAATTTTCGAGCCGAAAATACCATTTTTTTTACAAAACAGTTAAATTTTCAACTAAAAAATGTGAGTTTTTAACAAAAAAGTTAATTTTGAACTGAAACAGATCAATTTTTAACCAGACAGTTGCATTTTTAACCAAAAAAAGATGAAATTTCTACAGAAAGAGATATATAAACAAACTAAAAAGTTAAATATCCAAAGAAATAGTTAAATTTTCAATTGAAAAAATTTGTGTAAAGAAAGAAACACAATTTTAATCAAACTGTTGAATTATCAAGCAAAAAATATGACTTTTCAACTAAGAAGATTAATCTTCTGCAAGAAAAGATGAATTTTCAACAAAGTACATAAATTTTCAACCAACTAGTTGAATTTCGTATCATAAAATAAGAATTTTTAACAAATTACATAAATTTTCAACTAAATATTTTGAATAATGGATGTGATGTTCGTCCAAAGTCTATTTGATTAATTTTCAGATTATATATTTTTTTTCTACAAATTTTGAACTAAATAGTTGAATTTTTGAGCTAAAAAATATAAATTTTTAACCAAGAATAATTTAGTGTAATTTTTATTGAAGAGAATTAATTTTCAATAGAAAAAAAAAACAAATTTCCTACAGCTAAGGAGTTGAATTTTCAATCTAAAAAGATGAATTTTCATTTAATAATTGGAAAGATTTTAATAAAAAATATTAAAAAACAGTTGGATTTAACCGATAAGACGAAACTTCAACAAAATACATCAATTTTCAACCAAATCGTTAAATTTTCTACCACATTGTTCAATTTTCGTGCCGAATGTACGAATTTTTTACAAAACAATTTAATTTTCAACTCGAAAATGTGAATTTTCAACAAAAAAGTTAACTTTAACCGAAACAGATAATTTTTTAACCAAACAGTTGCATTTTTAACCAAAAAAAAACATAAAATTTCTGCAGAAAGAACTACATTATCAAATCAAAAAGATGAATGTTGAACAAAATAATTGAATTAAAAAAAACAACTAATTTTTCAGTCAAAAAGACAGAAAATTGCAATCAAACTGCTGAATTATCAAGCCAAAAGGACGACTTTTCCACAAAATAGTTGACTTTTAAATAAAATATTTTAATTTCGAACCAAATAATATAATTTTCAAGATGAATTCTGAACGAAAAATTTAATAGTAGACTTTCAACCGAGAAGAATGAGCTTTCAACCGAAAATAGTTGGATTTTCTTATTAGGTTCTATTACTTCAGTTCGCATTTAAATTGAAAAATGAAAAAAAGGGAGAAGACTGTGAAGCCTGCGATAAATAAATAGGATTTTCGATAACCTATAGACAAAAAAAATGTTTTTAATAAACATTGAAGTTCATTTTTAATACTTGAAAAATTTTGTGACACTATTTTGAAATTTAAAAAAAAAATTGGACACTATTTACGCTATTTTTTATCTCTAAAGTGAGTCCGCGGCCTGCATATTTCATGGTTGGTGTGTTTCATTGAAATTTTAAATTTCGGCGTGAAAGATTCTTCGAGGAATTTTTGTGATTAAGGCTTGAAGAGTTGGAAAGGTAAATTATTTGGTTAAGTCGAGACCGCACCTCAATCTCACGGAAATACGCGTGATTCCGCGAGTCCACGTGGGGCGTGCCATGTGCTCAACACCGTCGGTCCTATAAATAAAATCAACTTCACCACAATCTTTAGGGTCGTAGGTTGCAAGTCAAATTCTCCGACTTATACCCCGTCTGCTTGAATTTATTCCAGAAACTTTCTGCGGAAAAAATAAAATGGCAAGGAAAGGAAAGATTCTTTATGCCATTTATTTCCAATGTCGATCAACATTCTCAAAGTTTATTTCAGGGTGCACAGTCTTCCCACTTTTTCTTGGTTTCCCCTTTTTTCTTGAAATTCCCCTTTTTCCCCTATTCTCAAAAAACTTGCCCTTTTTCCCCTATAATCTTTAAATATACGATTTTTGAAAATACAATATTTGAATTACGTGGAAAATTATCTGAAATTAGTAAGTGTACCCATTAGGGTGGTCCAAAAATGCATTGGAAACGTTTTTTTTTTTTAATTTTTATCGGGGCACCCCCCAAATTTGTTCGAATCCACCCAAAAATAAATCTTTTTTTTTTTGTTTGAAAAAAAAAATTATATTCAGGGGTACCGCAAGCCCCATGAAGTTTAACATGTATTTCCCATA
>JAABKJ010007011.1:0-13213 GCA_011634705.1 Andricus grossulariae
CCTTTAACCTATATATCTATCTACCCTATACCTACATACCCATTCACACATTACTACTATCCAACCGAGCAATTCACGCCTACATCGAAAGGGAATTGGCTCAATGATATAATAATAATACTTTTGTTCTTCCTTTTTCTGGTCAAATTTCGGAAATAATTAAATTTATGTTGAAAAAATTTAATATTCATACTATTTTTCGTATACCATTTAAAATGGATACAAAAAAGATGTTTGTTTGGGAAATTGTTATAAGAGTGTTCTTGCTCGACATACGAGACGGTTTTTTGATGTCGACCATGCATTTGACTGGAATTTTCAAATAAAAAAAAATAATTTTGAACTAAAATAGAAATAGTTAAATTTTCGATGATCAAAATGTAAAATTCAATGAAAAAGTCCATATTTGAAACAAAAAGATTTTAATTTTAAATAAAAAACAGTTGAATTCGAACAAAAAGACAAAGTTTCGGGGGAAAATTGTATTTTCTACGACTAAAAATTAACTTGCAACGAAATACATGTAGTTTCAAACAAAGAGTTTTTTAAATTGAAAAACTTCAATTTTGAACAAAAATTAGAAAACATAAATTTAAAAGATTTTTAGGGATTTTAACGGATTTTTTTAGAGAGCTTTAATTAGCAAGTTTTTTTTTTGTATGATTTACAAAGATTTCAAGGGATTTTATAGGAACTTTAGGAAATATTATTCAAATTATAATGAATTCTCAGCGATTTCAAAGATTCCAAGGATTTTCAAGGTATTTCTAGAAATCTTACAAGATTTTAAGGATTTTATTGCATCTCCAAGGAATTTAAAGATTTTTAGAGATTTGAACTGTTTCTTTACAAATTTTTAATGAATATGTGAATTATAAGTTACTATTTTTGGAAATAATAACATATTCGAGGAATGCTGAAATTCATATTTCTTGCAAAAAACAATGTGCAATTATTTAAACAATTTCCAATTGTTCAATCAATTTTGTCGACATGTAAAACGTGAAGTATTACCATTTTCTTGAATTATCATTTGCAATTATATTTTGCAATTACTTAAAACATTAATTAAAAAAATTTCATTTGTATTCATTTAATAAAAAGTACTCCTTTTTTCATATTTTCGGAAATTGAGCTTTTCTCATTTAAAATTCGACGTTAATTTTAGCACCACGGGGGCACGGATTTATGTTGTCCGATTTGAAAACAAAAAATATGGAATTTCTTTTTCCGAAAATGTTGGATTTTTTTATTAAACTATTGGTCTCAGAAATCACTTTGAAATAAGTGCAGAAATCATGCACCTTGCGTGAATCTTTGAGGAATAATCAAAAAAAAATTTTAATTAATTTAAATACTTTCCCTTTTTGGAAATATTTCTCATATTTATTTTAAAGTATTTTCCGATACGAATAGTTTAATCAAAGGAGATCCCGTGTTTTTGTTTTTTACAAAATTTCAATTTTTATACTTGATGCGAGATCCTTTGTTAAATTCTATCCTTTTGTATTTCTATACTTTTGTATCGGGGTCTATCATATTTCACCCTATTTCCATGATCGTTTCTTGGCCTCTGAATTCAATCTTACTGCAAAAAAATGAGATTTGAAAAATAAAAATGTCTCGTTGCATTTTCTGATGATCCATACAGGATATGCGCGATATTGCAAGAACCTATGTATGCAACTACTACTCTTTTCAATATTTCTTGAATTTTATGCTATAAGGGGATTTTCTTTAGGTTGAATTTATAATATATTTTGACTTGAACATTAAATATATATATATATATTTGAAGAAGTTATTTATGTACTTTTGAAAATCTAGGTTTTGATTTAATTTCAATATTTAATCAGATCGACTATGCGCTTTAAAGTATTCAAATCCAGAGCCACAGTTTCTCGGTTTATGTAGGGCTTCGCATTAAACCCAATGAAACTTAATCTCTGATTAACCTTAAATAAGTTTCACTTACCAATGATTGAATTGATCTGAAAAAAATTAACTTTTATAAATTTAAAAGTTCAAGGGTTTCTGGTTAAAAAATTTAAATTCATGCTGTAATTTTCAGTGCTCTCAATTGAAATTAATTCTGCCCTTCAACTCACATTAATAAAATGTTGAAAGCGAAAAATGTCTCTCTTCCAAGTCAGAAAAAAATCTGAATTTGTATCTTTTGGAATCAATAAAAGTGTTTGGAATAAATTGTATCCTTACAATTCATAAAAAAAAAGTTTAAATATAGTTTTCCACCCACCTTAAGCTTATTGAAAATGTAAAAAAGTGGCCTCTTCCCATTCAAGAAAAAATTTCAACCAAAATTTATTCCCTTCCAACTCAATAAGAATGTGAAAATAAAAAATGATCCTCTACCAATTCGTAAGAATAAAAAAATTCTTCCCTTGAAGTCGAAAAAATTTCCAAGAGAAAAAGTGACGTTTTCCAATTCAGAAAAACTAACCAAAATTTGATTCATTCCAACTCAATGAAAATTATGAAAAAAGGGGCTCTCAAAATTCAGAAAGAATTAAAAACGAAAATTTTCTTTCTTCCTACGCAACAAAAATGTTAAAAATAAGAAATTGTCCTTCTTGAAAATTTATAACATATTGAAAATCAAAATTTTCTCCCTTCCAACTGAATAAAAAAGTTACAAAATTTAACTCTTCCAATCTAGAAAAAATGGAAAACGAACCAAAGTTCAGTATGATATAAGTGCCTCTTCCCAATAAAAAAAAACACTTGAAAACCAAAATTTCCTCCCTTCCAACTCGCTAAACAGCTTAAAATAAAAAAATTTCCCTCTTCCAATTCAGAAAAAAATTAAAAATAAAAGTTTCCATTCTTCCAGCTCAATAAAAATGATAAAAAAAGAGGCCTCTCCTAACTAAAGAAAAAATTGAGAACCAAGATTTCCTCCTTTCTAACGCAATAAAATGTTGAAAATAAAAAATTTCCTGTTCCAATTCAGGAAAAATTGATATAAAAAATTCTTCCCTCAAACTTAACGTAAATTTTAAAGATGAAAAAAGTGATCTCTTCCAATTCTGAAAAAATAACCAAAATTTAATCCATTCCAACTCAATAGAAATTATGAAAAAAGGGCCTCTTAAAATTCAGAAAAAAATAGAAACGAAAATTTCCTTTCTTTCCACGCAATAAAAATGTTAAAAATAAACAATTATTCTGCTGGAAAATTCATAACATATTGAAATTTTGTCACTTCCAACTCAATAAAAATGGTAAAAATATAAAATTAGAGACTAAAAATTAAAAACAAAAAATATATTCGAAATAAAAAGTCCCCCACCGACCATCAACTCAATGGAAATGTCAAAAATGAAGAGTGGCCTCTTTCAATTTGGAAAAAAAATCCAAAATTTCATTTCTTTCAACTCAATAAAAATGTTGAAAAATTTAACTCTTCCAATTTAGAAAAAATTGAAAACGAAATAAAGATCAGAATAAAATAAGTGCCTCTTTCCAGTGAAAAAAAAAACACTTGAGAACCAAAATTTCCTCCCTTCCAACTCGCTAAAAAGGTCGAAATGAAAATAATTTCCTCTTCCAATTTGGGAAAATTTTTTTTTTTCAAATTTCCATCCTTCCAACTCATTAAAAATGATAAAAAAGGGGCCTCTCCTGACTAAAAAAATTGAGAATCAACATGTCCTCCTTTCTAATTCAATAAAATGTTGAAAATGAAAAATTTCCTGTTTCAATTCAGGGAAAATTGATAATAAAAAATTCTTCCCTCAAACTTATCAAAAATTTTCAAGAGAAAAAAAGTGATCTCTTTCAATTTTGGAAAAAAATAACCAAAATTTCACGCATTGAAAGCGGCCTCTTCTAATTAAGAAAAAATAAATAAAAATGTTCTTCATTTACTTAAATAAAAATGTTAAAAATAAAAAATTATTCTTCTATTGATTCATAAAGTAGTTAAAACGAAAATTTCCTCTTCCAATTCAGAAAAAATGAATAAAAAAATTTTACCTCAAACGTAACAAAAATTTTTAAAAGAAAAAGTGGCTTCTATCAGTAAAAAATAAATAAACCAAATGTCATCCATTCCAACTCAATGAAAATAACGAAAATAAAAAAAAATTCTTCTCCCAATTCAGAAAAAATAGCAAACGAAAATGTTTTTTCTGCCAACTCAATAAAATTGTAAAAATAAAAAAATTTCTTTTTATCAATTTATGAAACATCGAAAATCAAAATTTTTCCGCTGCCAACTCAATTAAAATCTTAAAATCAAAAAAAGGCCTCTCCAAAATCAGAAAAAATTGAAAACGAAAATTTCCTCCCATCCAACTCAATAAATATGTTAATAATAAAAAATTAGCCTTTTTCAATTTAGAAATAATTAAAAATTAGGAATTCATGCCTCAAATTCAACAATAAATTTAGAGAAAAAAGGAGCGTCTTCTAATTCAGAAAAAAAAATTGATCCCTACCAACTCAATAAAAATGTTTTGAAAAAAATTATCCTTATTTCAACTCAGAAAAAATTGAAAACGGAAATTTCCTCCCTTCAAACCTCTTCCAATTCAGAAAAAATTAATCATAAAAAATTATTCGGTCAAACTCAACCATAATTTAAAAGAGAAAATATGGCCTTTTCGAATTTAGAAAAAATTGATAATAAAAAATTCTTCCGACTCAATAAAAGTAATCGAAACAAAAAAAGGCCTCTCCCAATTCACAAAAAAAATTTCTAGCTCCCAATCATAAAATATTGAAAACCAAAACTCAAAAACTTCCAACTCGAGAAAAATCTTAAAAATAAAAAAATGTTCCTGTTCCAATTCAGAAAAATAAAAACCGAAATTTTCTCCCTTCCAGATCGCTAAAATAATTAAAATGAGAAATTTCTCTCTTTCAATTCAGAAATGATTAAGAAACAAAATTTCTTCCATTCGAACTCAGTAAAAGTACCAAAAATGAACAAAAATATTAATAAATAAATAAAAAAAAACTATCCTTCTTGTGATTCACGAAATATTTAAAACAAAAATTTCCTTCTTGTGAACTCGATAAAAATCTTAAAAATATGAAATGTCGCTCTGACAATTTAACAAAACTTAAAATCTCTAATTTCTTTGTTGTAAACTTGAAAAAACTGTTGAAAATGCCCATTTTCACACCCTTTAACCCAATAAAAGTGTAAAAAACCAAACAGTTCCTCTTCCAGTTCTGAAAAAAATAAATTACAAAAAAGTCTTCATTTTACTTAATTCATTTCAATCTTAATTATTTTAATTTTAGTTTGTTTCGAATAATTAATTGAATTATTATTTATATACATGGAAATTCAATACTCACACTAACAAGTTGAAAATATTTGTAATGGATTAATTCAAATTGTAATTCAAAGCTTTATGTTTTAAGCAATGCAGTTTACAATTGTTTTATTTTGAATATTTAATTTAATTGTTCATTTCAAATGAACAGTGAAATGTTGAGAAATAATCAAAATAACTTTTTTTAAATTACAAATTTTGAGATTGAATGGGTTAACAATTTAATAGTTTAGACTCAAACAATATTTAAATAGAATTATTCTTCATTTGGTAACAGTTCAGTTTGACAAATCATTAATTAATTTTTATTTACGATTAGATGAACTTAAAACGTTTTTTCTTTAATTTTCAAATTCAAACGCTTTCAATTTTTTATTTGTTAAGTCTTCAAAACTGAATTTTCAATTTTTTTAAGTTGAAAATATACCCTTACAAACGAGTACCTAAAATGGAAAACTTGGATAGATTTTACTTCTAAAAATTGGTAAAATTCTTGGTCAAAAAATAAACTCACTATCATTCCTAGGGTCTTCCCGGTCTCAAAAAATTTTCCCTCATATTTCTCAGTTTCTTGATTCAACGGCCACATGAATAAACTTTTACAAACTCCTTGTTAATTAAAATTAATTTTGAATCCAGAAACTTTTTTAAAGTTACCCTTCAGTTACTCGCAACCATCATACAACCTCATTCCGCCGAATTTCCAGTTTCCACTTTCAAGTACCATGTCGTCTCACTGCCTTTTTCGTTCTTTGCTTTTTTTTTAACTTTCTCATTTAATATTTCCTTCAGTAGTCGCGAAGTAATCAGGTAGGTTGCAAAAATACGGAAAACATGGTCATAATTGGTCAAAATTGTGCATTCAATTACGAAAATCGGATTAAAAACCAGCTTGTCATAAAAAGTGACCGATTTTGCGAAAAATTCAGTAAGAAAGATTTCTAAAAAATCATTAGAAAGCTTTTTTGATTCCGAATCGACTAAGCCATATTTGAAGTAATTCTGAATAATAGGGGCCGAGATAGCATTTGAGGAAGACCGAGCTATTTTCCGTTTTTGATATGTTTTATATTCTCAACTTCAACGCTCTGCACAACCCAGGGAAGTGAAGGGTAAAAAATTTAACCTTCACAAGTGTCTAGCCTGAAATGTCCTCTTCAAAATGAGACCAAGATCATAAAAAAATTTCCATTGGTTCTCGAATTATCATACAAAATGTGGAAGCGTACAGAAGACGGAAAACGCGCGGCAGTCGAGTATGGGAAATAACTGCTTGACTGCCACTCGACTGACCGATTCTTCTCTAGTGCACGCTTTCACATGTTTTATGATTATTCGATCAATTTTCAATTTTAAATCAATTTTAAGAATTCAACTACTTGGTTGAAAGTTTAACTATTGTTTTAAAAATTAATTTTTTTGGTTGAGTACTCATCTCTTTGCTTTAAAATTTTACTATTTTGTGTAAAATACATTTAATTGTTAGTTGAGATTTAATAATTGTAACTGCAATTTTTTCTATTACATTTAGTATTGAAAATATATCTCTTTTAGTTGAAAATTCATGCATTTTATTAAAAATTCGTCTTTTTCCATAGAAAATTATTCTTCGTTGAAAGTTAATCTCTTTCTTTGAAAATTTAACTATTTCGTTGAGAATTACTTTTTTGTTTTGTCGAGAATTAATATTATTAACTGAAACTGTAACTATTTCATTTTTTTAAAATATATATACATAAATTATTTAGTTGCGAATTGCCTTTTATGTTGAAAATTTATATTTTTTGTTTTGAAAATTCATCTTTTTGGTAAGAAAATTAATCTTGTTTGTTGAAACTTCATCATTTTGGTTGAGGACTTAACTTTTTTGTTAAAAATGTATATTTTTTTTTGAAAATCGAACTATTTTGTTGAGAATGAAACTATTTAGTAGCAAATTACCTTCTTAATAAAAAATCATATTTTGGGATAGAAAATTGACCTTTTTGTAGATAATTTGTCCTTTTGGCTTGGAAATTCGACAGTATTATTAAAATTTCATTTATTTTAAGATTTTTCTCTTCGATTGAAAATGTAACTACTTTATTCAAAATTCTTTATTGTTTTTTTGAAATTTTTATCATCCTAACATTTATGTAACTATTCCATTTTTTATTGAAAATTTAGTTTTGTTGAAAATTTCTCTTTTTTGGGTAAATTTAACTGGTTGAAAATTCTTTTTTTTTGTTGTTCAAATTTATATTTCTTCAACTCAAAATTTGAAGATTTTATTTTTGGTTGACAAGTTATCTTGTTTAGTTGAAAATTCAACTATTTGGTTGAAAATTAATCTTTCCTAATGAAAATCTTTAAAAAAGGGCCCCTCCCAAATCAGGAAAAATTGAAAACGAAAATCAATTTGAATGTTGTTTAAATTTGATTTTGAATTGTTTAAATTTGAAATTTAGAAAAGAATTCAATTTCCTACTGATTAAAAAGTCAACTGTTTTCTAAAACATTCGACTTTTTAGCTTGAAAATTCCTTTCTTTTGTTGGAAATTGGTCTTTTTGGTCAGAGAATTAATCATCTTGGTTGAAAATTAATCTGTTGTGCTTGATACTTCAACTACTGTAAAAAAATTCAACTGAATTTTAGAAAATATGTCTTTTTGGATGAAAAATTAATTTAAATAAATAAATTAGACTATTTTGATCAAAATTAATTTTTGTGTTAAACATTCATATTTTGCGGTAAAAATTCAACTATTTTGTTAAAAATTGAACTATCTATTCGAAAATGTAACTATTTAGTAGAAAATTACCTTTTTTCTTAAATCATCATCATCCTTGTAGATAATTCATTTTCTTGGCTTCAAAATTCCATAGTTTTGTTTAAAAAAACATTCATTTTGAGATTCTGTTAGTTGGTAAAAAATTCTACTACTTTTCTCAAAATTCTTCTTTGTTTGTCTAAATTTTTTTTTTATTTGAATATTTATGTCACCATTCCACTTTTTAGTTGGAAAAATTAATTTTCAAAACTAAACATTCAACTATTCCCTTCATGGTTGCAAACTTATAGTTTTAAGTTGAAAATCCAACTAGTTAATTGAAAATTCGTGTATTTTGTTGAAAATTTCTCTTTTGGTTGAAAATTAACCTTCTTGATTAAAAAATTCATCTTCGTAGATTAAAAATTGAGCTTGCTCAATTATTTCTTAGCAATTTAAACAATTTTATTATTTATATTTTCCGGTCGAAAATTCAACTCTTAGGTTGAAAATTCGTCCTTTAGAATTAAAAATTCATTTTGGTTGAAAATTCAACTTTTTTTATTCAAAATAAAATTTTGTTGGAATTTAACCTTTTTGGGTTGAAAATTCAACTGTCTTCTAAGAAATTCGTCTTTTTAACTTAAAAATGCAACTATTTTGTTGGAAATTTAATTATTTTGTTGAAAATTCAACTATTTTATTTAAAATACCCTTTTTGGTAAAAAGAAACAACTTTCTTAAAAATTCGTCCTTCTGGATTGAAAATTCATATTTTATGATAGAAAAGTCACCTTTTTTGGTTTAAAATGAACTTTTTTGTTAAAAATTCGTCTTTTTGGTACAATATTAATCTTTTCAAATGTAAATTCATCTTTTTATGTTAAAAACTCAACTATATTCTTAAGTCCTTTGTGTTAAAAATTCATGTTTTTGTTTCAGACATGAACTATTTTGTTAAAAATTAATCTTTTTCGCTGCATTTAACAGATTGAAAATTCTTTTCTTGTTGTTTGAATTTAATTTTTGTAATGGAAATTTAATGATGCCATTTTTTGTAAAAAAAACTTATATCCTTCTCTTTAAAATTCAATTATTTTGTTAAAAATACATTTTTTTCTTGAAAATTTACTTATTTGTTAAACATTCATTATTGCCGATTAAAAAGTCAACTTTTTCTAAAACATACGATCTTTTAGCTTGAAAACCTAATTCATTTGTTAAAAATTCATCATTTAGGGTAGAAAATTAATCTTCTCAGTTAAAAATTCGTCTATCTGATTCAAAATTTCTCTATTTTGTTGAAAATTCCTTCTTTGGTAAAATATTTATCTTCCTGGTTGAACATTCATCTTTCTTAGTTAACTATTCGCTTAAAAGTTCAACTATTTGGTTGAAAATTTGTCGGTTTTGCTTGAAAATTCAACTATTTTGTTATTAATGTAACTATCCGATTAAAAATTAATTTTTCTTGTTAAGAATTTGCCTTTTTGGGTTTGAAATTCTTGTCTTTTGTAGAAAATCATTCTTGGATGAAAATTCGACTATTTTGCAGAACACGCAATATATTACAAATTGAAACCTCAGGAATTTAAAGCAATGAGTTTCGCATCCCTTCAATCATTTACAGTGAAACCTGAATTTAGCTCCCCTGGATTTTGCCCCTTCCGAGCCTCTGCATTTAACGTCAAGGTCATCCCCAGAACCGGCGCTAAATCCAGGTTCGACTGTATTTTAATTGTACAAAGTACAAAGGAACCTTCTTCTATTTCTGAAACACATTTCTTTTTTTTAATTTTATTTCTTTCAGAAGAATATTTTAAGCTAAATAAAAATTGAAAGTTTTTTTTCTTTTGCTGAACCCTGTAAGCATTTTCTTTATCCTCAGGCAAGCAAATATCGATTTCTTTGGAGCGCGAAGCGCAAAGGAATTGAAACTCCTATTAATTTTGGCTTCGATTATGGCAGCTTCGTGAAGTTTGAGAATATTGCACTGCTTGCAACGATGTTTCTAACAAACAGGTTATTGTCCCCGACCTACAAATTCCTATCAGCTTCTATTAACGTCTAACTTGATCAAAATTATAACACAATTATGAAGAGGCGTTTTGGCATGGGAAAACCCTGTTCCTACACAAACTTATTCTACACAAAATATACTGTACACAACGTATACTGAACCATATTTTTTAATACCGTTATATTTTTCCTAAAGAAAATATTTTCTACACATATTATTTCCTACACGGAATTTAATATTCTTTAATAATGTTATTTTTTTCCTATACAAAATATTTTCTACACAGAATATTTCCTACACAGAAATAAATAAAATTGCTATATTCCAATTCTTTGCGACATTTTCCGGGCACAATACAAAGGGATTGAGTGGGTTGAAATATGAATCAGTTTTAGAAATTATTCTTTGAATATTCCCTAAGAGATGACTGAACTTTAATTTACAAAAAGGTAATAAGAAGTACTTCTTTTTTCAATTTTGTCGCAAAACGAGCTTTGCCCATTTGAAACCCCATGTTAATTTCAAAAGTGCGAGGGCAAGTGTTAATGATGACCAATTTAAAAATAAAAAAATAAGGATTTTTTTCCGGAAGGTGGACAAACTGAGGAGAGAGGGGCATCTAAAGCAAACCTTTCAAATCAAATCTTTAACATATATTGTAAAGTTCACTTACATCAATTACCTTCAAGGCATAACTGATATTGTTTTTTTTATATTCCCCCTTGGGAAATAATTTGTGTAAAATATGTTTTATCTAGGAAAAGTTTCACACTTAATATTTTTGTGCAGAATATACCTGTGTTGAAAAGCTTCGCCCAGAATATTTGTCATATGGCAGCAACAATATTTAGAGTAAAATTGTAATCATATTATTTTATGTAGGATCTACTTTGTGTAAAAAATATTTTATTTACTGTTTTGAATATGTAGTGTAGAAGGGAAAACGCTGTTCCTGCACAAACTTATTCTACACAAAATATATTGCACACAATGTATACTGACCATATTTATCCTACACAAAATATTTTCTACGCAAAATATTTCCTACACAGAATTTAATACCGTTACACATACCTGAACATATTTTTAAAATATTATAGAAAAGTAATTCTGTCCAATGTTTTTCTCACACAAGATATTTTCTACACAGAGTAGATCCTACATAAAATAATATGATAATAATTTTACTTTAAATATTGTTGCTGCTATGTGCCAAATATTCTGAACGAAGATATCCAATACAGGCATATTCTGCAGAAAAATATTTAGTGTGAAATTTTTCGTAAACAAAAAATATTTTAAACAAATTATTCCTCAAGAGGGAATATAAAAAAAAACAATATCAGTTATGCCTTTAAGGTAAGTGATGTAAGTGAACTTCACAATATATGTCAAAGATTGTATTCAAAAGTTTTGCTTTAGATGCCACCCCCCTCAATTTGTTGGCTTTCCGAAAAAAAACTTATTTTCAAATTGGTCATCATTAACCCTTGCCCCCGGGCTTTTGAAATTAGCATGGAGTTTTGAATGGGAAAAGCTCGTTTTTCGACAAAATTGAAAAAAGAAGTACTTCTGATTACCTTTTTGTAAATTAGAGTTCAGTCGGAACTCAGGAAATGTTCAAAGAATAATTTATAAACATAAATTTATATTTTAACCCACTCAATCCCTTTGACTTGTGTTCGGAAAATGTCCCAAAAAATTGAAATATAGCAGTTTTTTGTAAAATTCATTCTAAAGACGGTATTTCTTGAAACTTTTTTAACATGTATTATTTTTATTTGATAAACGACAAGTTTCCAAGTATTTCCTCACTAATTTTAAGTTATTATTTCATGGAAATAATTACACAATTAACGAATGTTGAAAGTAATATGTTTTTTCAACGATATTTGGCCATTATTTAAACAATTTGCATTCGTTAAAGCAATTTCTTTCTCCTGTAAATCTTTAGCAGTTACTGCTTTCTGGAATCGATAACGCGGTTAAGGAGGGTGTCTAGCGTTTCTTTAAAAAAAATTTCAAGGACTTTTCCAGGTTTTCCAGGACAAAAAAGTTAATTTTCCAGGTACATTTTTTTTACAGTGAAGAAATACTTTTGACGAAATATAGTAGAATTTCTAGGTCTAGTAGAACTAAAAAATGTTGCATATGCAAAATTTCTTCTAGAGCCTCAAACTCTGATTTTATGATAAAAAAATCCAAAAATTTCAATGTAATAATTTTTTTCCTGTGATGTCATCAAAGTAAGTTCAATTCTGCATGTAATGAACTTTTTAAATTAGAATTGGTTGAAATTGACTGAGTTATCGAATTTTAAGCTAATTTACGTTTTGTTTCCAATGAAATCATTAAATTTTCAACGTAGGAAATGAATTTTCAACTCAAATCATTAATTTTCTACCAAAAGAGACGAATTTTCAACAATATACTTGAATTTTTGAATTAAAATAATTAATTTTTAAGCAAGTGGGTAAAATTTTAAAAAAGAAAAAAATTTGTAACCAAAAATGGAATAATTGAATCTCCAGCTTGAAAAATTGATTTTACCACAAAAGAAAACGAATTGTCATCAAAGTACTTAAATTTTTAGTTGAAAATATTATTTAAAGAAATTAAATGTAAAACAAAATCATTTTTTAACAAAGGAGTTCAAGTTACTAATCAATTAATTGAATTTGCAACCAAAATCATTAATTTTGAATAAAAAAGATAAATTTTCAACTAACTAGGAAAATTTTTGAATAAAAAAAAAAAAATTCAACCAAAAATGGAATAGTTGAATATCCAGGTTGAAAAAATTTATTTTTAAACAAAAGCAAAACAAATTTTCCTCAAAATAGTTGAATTTTCAATCAAAGTAATGCATTTTAAACTAAAATGGTGAATCTTCAACTGAAATAGTTGAATTTTCAGCCGCTGAAGAGATGAATAATTTTTTAAATAAAATTGTCGAATATTCAACTGTATTGCTTAAATTATAATTTAAAAAAATTAATTCAAAACCAAAAAAAAAATAATTTTCAAAAACGGGCATAAATTTTTAGTTGAAAAACGTAATTTAAAATAATCGAATTTTCGAAAAAAAAAAATTAATTTTTAACAAACGAGTTTAATTTTCAATCAAGTAATTGAAT
>JAABKJ010007012.1:0-21363 GCA_011634705.1 Andricus grossulariae
AAAAGAACTTTTGGCACAACAGTTTTCCGTTGTTTTTTGTGGCACTACTCAGAAGGAGCGGCACTAAACTCGACGGACGGAAACGCGAAGCTAGAGTGGGGGCATAGCTCGACCGCAGCAGTTACTCCCCTACTCCCCCGATGCGGCCTTACTCGGAAAGAGCACTGTGAATCATTTATTTTGCTAACTAATATCCGGGCTAACTATCGAGGCCCCTCACTTCTTTTGATTACAATTAGCCCCAAAAAATCTCTGAATTGATTAATAAAAAGCATCTGAAAGCTTAAAGTTTTCCGAATTGACCAATATGATCACTTTCAGCCTAAACAAATTTAATCAATAGTTAAAAGTGAAAACTGAGGTCAGGCTGTGGGTTGAGACTGGCTCAAAAGTTATTAAATTAAATTGGAAAGGGAAACTAATTTACAAAAGCAAAGTAATTTCAAAATTAAAGTGGAAGGTTAATTGCTAATATTATTTACATTGGAAGGTCGCGTCTTATTATAGCAGAGTGGGTATTGGGATTTTTGAGCTTGAACTGTTGCTGGGGGGGGGGGTTGTATCACGCACCTGTGGGTTAAGAAAACGCTACTAGGAGCAGCGAGTTCGGGGAGGTGGGGGGGCTTGGGTCTTCTTCGCTCGGGCAAGGGTTAGAGTGAAGGAGTCAGGGAGATGTGGTTTGGGCTGAAGCCCGAGGAGATCTGACTTCTTGGTCTTGCGGACCGTACTTTTATGGACTTCGCTTCAGCGCTGAAGCCCCTGCGGCGCACAGTGGGGCAAAAAAGTTCCTGTGGACAAATCAATTTTCAGACTAAACTACTTATCCGATTTGGACTTTTTTTTTAATGAAAGGCTATGCAATTTTTTATTGTTCCAAGGTTCGAACTTCAACAAAAGTTGTGTGCAAAATTTTGTTGTTTAACAAACAAAATTAATAAAAAATTAATTTTTTCTTTTCATGGTTGCCCTTTTTTTCGAAATTTTTTGATCTGACTTTAAATGGTCAGAAACCGGGAAGCAACTCATTTAAAACGCGGTCTGTGAGTGTTAGCTGCATAAAAAATATTTTTCGCATTGTTGTAAAGAAATTAATGAACAAAAGTTATATCATGTCTATTTGCGATAACAAAGTACTTTGGACTGATATTTTTTGAAGGAAATCGAAGAAAAGAATGTTTACTTTATATTATGAGAAGTGAAATGTAAATTAATTATTGTTTATAACAATGTAAGAAACAAAGTCCTAAATATTCCATATTCCAATAGAGACATTTCGTTTTTTCTAGGAGAATCAAATGAACTGTACTTGTCCACATAAATCTCAGCAGTCTCAGTGGCAAATTCATGGAAGCGTTCACTATGGATAGCTTTACCGCAAGCCATAACTTGTAATATAATGTATAAGTGTTTGATTAAATTTCCTTCAATGCCAGTAATCTCACTTACCTTTACGTAATTTTCGAAAAACTTCCGAGCCGTGTTTTTATCATTTGTGGTACCAGAACCTTGTTTAACTATATCCACGATTAAGCCACTGAGACTGCTGAGATTTATGTGGACAAGTACAGTTGGTACTTCATGCCTGCGTCTATGCACAAAGTTCTAGTTCACAGCGCAAAAATTATTGACTCTTTTGTTGTATCAATTGGTCAATTATCGGAAGAGGCTCAAGAAGCGAGAAACAAAGATTTTAAGAGATGCAGAGAAAACAACACCACGAAGACATAAGCGATTCGTATGAATGAGGACATCCTGCATTTCTTATTAATTTCTGCAGATCTCTACTTGCAAAGTTTAAGAACTGATTTTCCGAACTTTACAAGACCCTTCCTTCCAGAAGCCCAGGCACTCCTTCTTGATCCTTAAAAAGTGATTAAAAATTGATTTGTCCACTGGAACTTGTTTTGCGGCGCAGCACTCGCACGCGGGCGAGTGGGGCTTTACTAGCGAGGATCGATGCTGTGATCCCAACTTTGGCATGTTGAGCTACTGCGCTTGCCCGGCGCAGCGACCCGCATTGGTCGCTGTTGGCGCGCAATTTAAGCCGAGTATAATTAACAATTATTGACATTGAAGTAGATAATTATTATAAATCGAACATTAATATCAGAAATCACGTAGTTTGTGATGTAAGGTTAGAAAAAAATACTAATGCGATTGGTTCGCTCTCGCCAAGCAAAAGTCTAGGAGCTTCGGACGAACAGCTAAGCTGCGCTTGCGCTGTAGGTTGCAATAAAGACTTTAACATTGTTACGGGGCTGCGTGACTCAGTTTCTTCGAAGTCGAATAACAGGTGAGGTTAGGATGCCCAGGCGACGAGAGAAAGAATGATGGATGATTGCCAAATATTTTTCATGGTTATAAATATTATTTATAACCATGAATATAATTTAGCGGACATCAAAAACATCCCAAAAAACAGGGGTTTTCGGCCTCCCTTTTCAAGCCTCGACTTTCACCTATTCCCATAACGCGGTCTACGTTAGGAAAAATTGGAAAAAATTCTAAGATATTCATTTGACATTTCTGAAGTGAATATTCTTATGGCGATATAATATCTCAAGCTTGGTGGTCGCGTGGACACGCTTGGATTTCATGTCACATTCGGCTATTTCCGCGGCGGCCCCGCGTGACGCGTCGGAGATTGCCGAAGTTACAGTCTAGTGAACAGAGCGACCATGCGGCACGGGAATAGGGGGGCGGGGGAGTCGGTCTATAGAACACAACACAGACGTAAGTGCTGAAATGAATGTTGAGGAAATAAGACAGGTAAATAATGAGTGCGAGTGGAAGAATTTTCGAGATTGACTGTAAATACATTATAAACGACGTTCTCAATCGAACAAAAAACAATGTACATTCTACTTCATCACTTTTAGAATTATGAATTTTACACGCTAAAATCGGTAATAAATATGTATATTGAAGTTTCACTTTCCCTGTCTGGTCCAAGCAGGCAGAAAGTTTTTTTGATGCAATACATTTTTCAAAATTCTGAAATATTCAATAATTTAATTTTTACGGAGAATTATTTACAAATACTTTATCTTGAGAACAAATGAAGATAGCAAACCTTTAATGTATGATAAAATCGCTCCTACACAAGAAATATCATTTGGACTATTTCTGAACTTAATCAGTCTTGGCACGTGAAAGGCATAGCAGGAAAAGTGTTAGGAAAAAAAGTAACCTTTCGATGACAATGGTAACTCCAGAAGCAAGCCAACTCTGGTTAACAGGTGATAGCCAAGGAAGAAAGGCCGTCTCAATGTCTTAGAGATATAATTCACATAGCCCTGTGTTCCCTCTGTGAATTCTATCTCTAAGACGTTGAGGCGGCCATTCTTCATTCACTCTCACTTATTAACCAGAGTCCACGTGCCAAGACTGATTAAGTTCAGAAATATTCAAAATGATATTTCTTGCGTAAAAGCGATTTTATCATGAATTTAATTACTGAACTGTACTCGCATCACAAAACTGCGTATGTAAAGTCATTAAAAGGCTTCCTATCTTTATTTTATCTGAAGATAAAGTATTTGTAAATAAATCCCCGTAAAAATTAAATTATTGAATGTTTCAAAATTTTGAAAAAAGTATTGCATTAAAAAATGTTGAAAGAATATCTTAGAATTTTTCAGATTTTTCCTAACGTCGACCGCGTTTTGGGAACAGGTGAAAGTCCAGGATTGAAAAGGGAGGCCGAAAATTCTGTTATTTTGGGATGTTTTGACTTTTAACTATTGACCGAATTTTTTTAAGCTGAAAGTGATCATATCGTTCAATTCGGAAGCCTTTAAGCTTTCAGATGCTTTTTATTAAACAATTCAAAGATTTTTTTTTAGGCGAGTTGCAATCAAAAGATGCATTCAAAAGTTGCAATTAAAGGCTGTTTAAAAACCAATTATTTTTATTGGAAAACACTCGAAAATCCACTTGCCCGCCTATGTTGTTGGTTTCACAGACTTGCCGAAGTGTAGAGAAAAACGTACAAGACTTTGAAAACCGTTCAATTCACAGAACAAAGGAAGGGTAAAAAGCGTTTCAGTCATTATATGAAGTATTACAAGAACATCAGACTAGGAATAAATAATATAGAAACAGAAAGAAGTAATGCAAACAGCATTTTCCTTGTACTTTTCCATCCATGCTGTATAATTTTTTTTAGCAGAGCGCGTAATAGCCCTCTTTATTTGACACATGGATTTAACGTGGGAAAAAGACAACTTCTGCACAATATGTGATTTAAACGCGAACATATGGTATTAACGTAACTCATAATACATGGTCCTATTTAGAATACTTCAGGCAATAAGAATCGGCCATAATTTTTAATATTTTACAATTTTAAGACCCTCCTATGGGGCTCCAAAGAATCCCCCATAAGTGCGAAGTGGGAGTGTCACGTCACATTAAAGTTAATGATCACACCAAATAAATATTTGCTACAAAAATTATCATGAATGGATAAGTTTCTGATTGACATGACACTCATTTTCCAACTAATTTTTAATTGTTGAAACAATTTTTTTTTTTAATAATGTATTTCTTGTAGAATTCGCAAAATAGATCAGTCTTATAATGAATGTGAACAATGTTATTATTTGTGTATATAATTTTTTGAAAGTGTTTGAATCATACGTATATGTTTAAATGCATAGCTCATTGAAGAAAAATAGAAAAAATGTATTTCTTTACCAATTTTTTCAACAAATTTGAATATGCTTATGTACCTTTTTAATTAATAATGTTTCCCTTAGATTTTAAAACAATTTTATATTGAGTAAATGATTGAAAATTGTGTTAAGAGTACAAATACTGGTTTAAATCATAGTTTAATTGTTTGGAACAATATCTCTTTATCTTAATACATCTTTTCCAAGAAAAAAAACGATAAATTCGTACTTTTTTCGGAATTTTGCAGTAAATTTGGACGTGTTTAAGTATCTACTTCTCACTCTGAATTTCAACTAGCGCCATCTTGCAACCGGACAAAACATCTGGCGAGTGGATTTTCGAGTGTTTTTAGTGAAATAACTGGTCCTCAAACAGCTAGACGGTAGAAAATCATGCAAAAGTCATCCGTTTTTTAACAATATCAACAGAAAAAAATAGGCTACAACTGGCAGGGGGGGGGGGGTGTCAGACTGGCATTTCTGTAAGTTTTACATGGCAAATAGACCCTTAGGTACGCACAACATTATTAATAAATCGCAGTTTTGAAGGCAACTTTTTAAAATTTGGTTTCTTAAGGGCATGTGATACTTCGTCGTGTGGTAAATCGGGTTCAGTTCCCCCGGGTTTTTGTTCACAAAAATTAAAAACTTTAAAAACTGTGTTTGAAGATGCGATAAAATAGAACAACAGACGTCCCCGAACTCTTTTTTTGACGGATAATAGCAAAAAATTTTATTCTGCCAAATAAAAATGTTCTCTATGTTCACTGTTTGGAGGTTAGGATTCGTTTTTGAGGTATGCCATTCTGATAATGTCGGTCTCTGTTGTACCTCAAAATACACGCATGTCAATCAAATTCAGCAAAATGAAATTTTTTACAATTATTTCACAACAGAAGAGTTCGGGGACGTCCGTTAGCATGTTCGCTATCATTCCCCAAATTTTCAAGGCAAAAACTTTATTATTGTAGGAAAAAAGCCGGAGGAACCAACCACTGCTAAAATTGATAATTTTCTAAGTATCACATGCCCTTAAATAAAAAGGTAGTAAAATTAAAAAAATGCACGTCGATGTAATGATGCGGAATGTAATACACTTTCATTAACAAACAAAAAATCGGATGAAAACTTTAGGCAGAAAATTGATTTGTAGGACACTGATACCGTCGAACACTTTTAAATCTCATCACCAAAAATATATTTGTACATGTTCCGAGCTCAAAAGCTGTCCCTTATGTAATGTCCAAGCTGTCTCCCGAAGTAATGCGCGCGCAGCATCAGCTATTGCAAAGAAGGTTTACCTATTTTTAAAAATAAAATTTCGGTATCTCACGGTCGCACAATATTGAAAAAAATTTAAGTATAACTGCTGCAAAACAAAGAAAAATATTACACTGATATTGTTCGTGAATTTAGTTTCAAGGGGGAAAAATCCGCTAGATTAAGATAATTAACGAAAATATCCAAAAGTGTACGCGGCAGATTGGCCGCTTCCGCGGCAATCTGCCGTGTGACGCCAAAGCGCGCGAGCGGATTAAGGTTAAAGGACTTGCCGAGATATTAATTACGGCCCTGAAAGCAGTGGCTTTATTCGTGAGAGGGTGTTATGCACTTCTGAGACAGCTTGAAGATTTCTGAGGTCCCGACTTGGGACGGTTTGGAGATTGAACTGTGATTTAATTCTGAATAAGATAACTTATACCTGAAATTCGTGCAGTTTTATAGTTCTATTTTGTGCCTGTTTCCAATGTGGCGGAGTCACACTTCTGGAACGACTTCTTGAAGGGGTGTGGTACCTCTGAAATTTGTTTCTCTTTAGCTTACTGGCACATACTATACAGTTAAGGACTGTGATTTATTACTTTCTTGCATGCTGACGTGAAATAAACAGGAAAGCCAATCTTCACCATTCCTCCGCCATTGAATGATGAAGATTGGCCCGGTGGTTTGACTTTAATTGAAATAATTACCAGAATGAAATAACAAAATCACACTTTAAACTAATGTTCTTAAAGGTTCATTCACTGTCCTATCACCTAAAACATATTTTCTTATTTTTTCATAAAATTCACATTTTTGCTTACAAATATTCCTCTGCCTTTGAATATTCGGCCAGTCTTCCTGTTACTGCGGACTCTTTCTCGTCCATAATGTTGACGAAATTCTTTTTGGTTAGCATTGTTGGTAGATCCCGCACGATATAAAAATTTGTTTGCTGGTACTTCAGGGATTTCATCGGGATCAATCTTTGTGACAGAAACGAGAGGGTGCGGTTCACCATCTTCTTCCTCCACATCTTCATTTGAATCTAATATCTCTCCATCTTCCGATTTTGACTTTTTCCTACTTAATAAAGAAATTGAGATTACGCTATAATTTTTTTTATCATTCATGAAATGTTCTTCAACCTGTTTTGGACAATATTATAAACAAGATTAAAATATTGCAAAGAATGTCTAATTTAAAATTATATGAAGAACATTATAAAATCTCCGTTATTTCTCAAATAATTTACATACTTATGGAGAAAAAAGACAGCTTAAGAAATGGTTGAAGGAATTTCAATAACTTTCAAGTAAGTATATGTATAATACCTTTTTTTAGCCTTCTTTTTCTTCTTAGCTTTCACATGGGAATCGGAGTCTGAATCTGACACACTAGATTCTTTTTTCTCACGCTTTTTTGCTACAAAATAATTAAAATTTATATATCCTAATTACATATTTTCTAAGTTACTTTCTAAAACTGGTGAGTTATCGCAAGTTCAATGGATTTAGGATTTTAATTTATGCCAGACACTCACGGCGACGGAGTATAAAAAGTTTTATTTTTTAAAATATTGTTTGGGCGTATGTGGGAAGGTTATGATATTTCATCAGAATAACTCGTGATATTATGGCCGGTTCTATTTTTGGAGGTATTCTCGTTTTTGTAAGACACAGTGGGGGAAAATACTAGGACAGGGATGTCCACGGAAAGAGCAAAATCTGTCACTCTGCAATCACCTTTCTTACCGCATTATGCACAGAGAAGCACTCGGGGACGGAGAAGAGAAGCGAGTCAGGGACCTATCCGTGGACCTACCTGCACTGAGACATGCGCTGAATTTATTGGCACTATACTGATGTCCCGGAAAACACCCGAAGTGGGTATATTTCATATTTAAAGAAAAGTAACACGTGCGCTTATGGCAATCGCCAATCTTAAATTTTTCTGGAAAAGCGGCTTTTTGATGTTCCAACTTCAAAAATGGCCCGGCGACTCAATTTTCAACTTAGAGAGAAACTTTGTTGAAAAACTACTGAAAAGCTTATTAAATTTACCATAAAGTGATCTCTAATAGAGATATTTTTTACTGTTTGAAAATAACAGACCACGTCGCTCGATGCAGAATTTAATAAGCTTTTCAACGGGGGTTTTTTTTAAGTCACTCGCTCCTTTTTTGAACGAGTAATCCCCTTTCAAAGTCAGCAGTAACTTTTAATATTACTCCCGCTTGTCATACCGACAATTTTCGACGGTAGTCTATATATCCCTGTACGTAACTCTATACCGATCAGAAGAGACCTTTTCATATGGACGTATGAAAATATGTTAAACATTTTTTGAATGTATTTTTCAAAAAATTAGTTCTATTCGAAAAGAAAAAACACAGCAATATTTTTTTGAATGTGAACAAATTTGATAACTAAGAGGGACATAGTCAATGTTTCAGTGTTCCATGGACTTTCGGAATGCCCAAGTGCACTCTTGGCAATTCTAGCACTTCGCCTAAAATGAAAAATGGTAAAGTGCTATAACTGCAGAAAGTGCCATTCTTTAAGACCGTGGAACTTTGAAAATATCCTCAGAACACTTCAAAATAGTCAAGAAACAAAACAAAATAATTTCTTTAACTCCGCCCTACTACTCAGTAGCCAAAAAAAACTTGACTTGTTTAGTTATGCTTTACAACAGCGTTAATAGCGACATTTCGTTTTTAAATTCCCGGATTTCCACCACCAGAATTTACGTTTTCCCCGGTTTTATCTTTTGCAATATATGTACATTTTGCACCTCATTATTACTTTAAAAAGTACTAAAAGATAATGGAGATAAATATACATAAATATTCAGGCCTTTTGACCTAGAAATGCTCAAAATTAACTCAAATTTTGCTCAAAACATGCATACGGGATCGGAAATTTTCTAAAAAAATGGAAAAAATCTATTTTCAAACTTATATGGTCATTAATAAGCAAATACTCACAAATTTAACTCAAAACCAACATATGGGATTGGAAATTTTCAAAAAGAGGAAAAATCTGATGTATTGTTCTTGAAATTGTGAAAAAAAATATATTAAGTATTCGCTCTTCAAATATAAATATATGAATGTCAGCAAAATAAGAAGAAAATTCGGTAATTTGATTCAATATAAGTAAGGAAATAGATCCAGAAAGCTGATACATCATTTTACTAAAATCATCCACCCTGGGAACATCAAGGCGTTGACACCAGTGGCAGAGATTTAATGTTCTTACTGCTAGACTGCGTCACATAGTGGGCTCAAGTGAGAAAGTTTGTGACAAAATCGTAGAAGTTTTCATAGTAATGACCTAAAAGGATGAACGTTTTTGGGAATAACAAATGAATAACTACAGAATAGAGGGAAAATATGGAGAAGCTTTAAAAATATATTTTACCTTGAAAATCTAGGCTAAATTTTACATTTTTTGACTAAAATTTGTATTATTAAATACCATGCCACCATCTCTCTAGATAATAAGACGTCAGATTAAAAAAAAATAATTTAATTTTGATTCTTATGCTTGTAATGCAGTTTTCGGCTTAAGGCCATGTCAGGGTACCGGCCATACCTGACGGCTCAGCTGATCCTTCCTATTGTAAGGCGCTCGAACACGAGCTCGCTGCCCAGTGAGGCGATGTGATGCTCAACGGGAGGCTACTGTATTATGTTGCGTTGGTACGTTTATATCAAGTCCCCATTTAAACCAGCCGACACTACAACTTTATATGTAATTCTGTATACAATTTTTGGATAATTTTATAACGTATCCTACTGCGTGTATATCTCAGCATCTATTATACTGGAAAATGTCTTAAAAAATGAACATTTCTTTTCAAGATCAGGATCAAAAAAGAATCTGGAAGATTTTTAGGAAATTTGTGTAATTTTGCAGAATTTTTTCAAAGTTTTAGGAAAAATTTGAATCATTTTAAAATGTATTCAGCAGTTTTTGAAAATTTCAAAAATTCTGAAGATTACGAAATACAATTTTGAAGTTTTTTCAAGGTTTTGAAAAGTTTTAGAAAATTTCAAATGAACGATAATTCAAAATTTAATTTTCAATTTTCAGTGGTTGAAAATAGAAATAAATTGAAAATTCAAGTTTCAATTCTCAGCTGTTGAATATTGAAATAAATTAAAAATTCAATTTTCAACTGTATAAAATTAAAGACAATTCAAAATAATTGCCATTTTCAACCGTTCAAAATTAAAGAATATTTAACATTTATTTTCCGACTATTGAAAATCCAGCTTTGGAAGTTTCAATTTTTAATTTTCAATAACTTTTAACAGTTACACCTTCAACTGTTGAAAATTGAAGAATATTTAAATAAATTAAATATTCTTCAGTTTTCCACAGTAAATTATTAAACTGTTGAAAATATAGCTGTTGAAAATTCAAATTATGATATTCTTTAATTTACGATCATTGAATGTCCAACCGTTAATTATTTACGACCCAGAAGTTAGCTATACATATAGATTTGAAATTTGTACCTTCAATTAAAACGAAAGTAATAGTCCTAACGAAAAACTGAAACCAGCCCTGGATTCGTCTCAGCCATATCTCTAGGTGTTTTATTTATTTAAAAAAAAAGTAATTTTATAAACAAATGCATTGTTATTAAACATTGTGCCTTTATTATAAACAAAATTATTTGTCTTAAATAAATTCTAAGCAAATAGGGAGATTCCTCACTACCATATCTCTAGGTCTTTTTTTCATTTTTTCAATAAACAAATTATTTAAACAATTACATTGTTATTAACATTTTTCCAGATTTTTCTAGTTTAACGCCAAAAATATTATCAAAACATATACTAATACACGGGTAAATCATTATTCAAGCTGAGAGAACATTCAAACAACAATAATTAATAAATTACATATTATTTGTACCTCCTCCACGTTCATACCTTCACGTAACACCATGTCGCATATAGATTTGAATATTGAGCTATTATTATAAATAAAACCATGAGTCCCATCGAAAAACTGAAAATACCCCTATATTCATCTCGGCAAATCTCTAGGTGTTTTTTTCATTTTTTTAAACAAGTCATTTTTCAAACAATTATATTGTTTATAATTTTCAGGAATTTATTTAACAATGATTTAAAATAATTTTAAGTTACTTACTAAAACATAGTGTACACTAAGGCATCATAATTGGGAAAAAAATTTCAATAATGAAAAAAAGTTAGTTTAAACATTGTTTTTGCCCCCTCTTATACACAAAAAATTATTTTAAAAAGTTTTCAAAAAAGTTAAAAAAAATGTCAGAGGTTTAAATGGTTCAATATATAGTAGAAACGATATGAATTTGAAACTAGTCTACTTTTTTATGTTTGACCCACAATTATTTTAAAAGAAATCAAATATTTTAATTACTTTATATTTTAATCCAAAAACATTTGTATAATTCGATCTAAATGCAGCTGAAAACATTAAATAAAAATGCGTTGAATTCAAGATATATTTCGAAAAGGAAACTGAAAGCAGACGATCGACTGTCAAAAAAAGCGACTTAACGTAAGAAAGTGACTCGCTGGCTTGCAATAAGCATTGAATACGGTGTATTTTCACATTTTTAACGTTTAAAGTAAAACTTTACTTTTTCACGTTTTAGCAATTTCCAATACCGGCATTTGTTATTTTTGATCGAACCTACAACTTATGACGAAAATTGTGAAAATTCAAACAATAAGCCTGCATTCTGAAACTGAGTCAAATCGCGCCTCGAAATGAAGATTCTCAAACGGAAAAACAATTTCTCCCTAAATTTTCTTCGAGCCTAATAACATTTTCCAAATAAACTTTGTTGTATTCAAATCAGCACTAATTTATTCCGAAGATTCTTTTTAGTTTTTTTTTTTGTAATTAACAATTAGATTTTTGAGAAAATTTTTTGTAATTTTTAAGAAACAGTAGAAAAGTTTTCTCTTTGGTATGAATATTTGAGTAATTTAATTTTAAAAAATATTTAAAAAAAACTTTTGCCGCACTGGTTGATGCTTTGTTTCGAAATTTCTTCGTAATTTTTTAAAATAAAAATTCGATTTTCGAGAAAACGTTTTTTATCATTTTTAAAAAGACTAAATACAAAAAAACTTATCTCAAGCTTCAAATCTGCAAAAATGCTATATATTCTTAACTGCATTTAAATTTCGGTTCAGTCTAGTAATAAAAATTAAACTTCAAAGTACAAACAATCATATCGACCATTCATAGACAAACATGAACGCGTATTCGAAATTATAATAATATTTAACAAATATAAGCATAATTATCTTTTCGGAGTATTATTCTCACAATTTAGTTTATTTATTACCATCATATCAGTGCTTCTGTCATTATTAATATTTCATCATTTTTTCCAAATATGTATTTTCGGTGTGCCTAGACTTTGGGCTATTTATTATTATATTTGGAAGTACAGTGTTTAGGAAGCGATACATGTCAAACTTTTAAACATTTTGTGTAAACATAAATACGATAATATGATGATAAAATACAATAGTAATAGACGCAATATACAGTATAATAGAAAGTATAATTTACTAACAGAAATACAACGTACTCTCAAGTATATACAAGTATATATATATATAATAGAAAAGGATTTTTAATATTGTGTATCAATTGCCATAGAATTTTTTTTATCTTCTACACCTTTCTTTCTTGCTGCTACAGAATTGAGCAGGTGAATTGCACAAAATTGACAGTTCTATCGAAAAATACAGTAAAGAAATACAAATACAGTACACAAAAAATATAATATTCATTTGATATAATAGAGTCGAACTTAGTGTAAAAAAGTTCGCACTTTGGGTCCAATCGAGCGCGAAGCGCGAGCCTCAACAGGCACGAGCCCTACGCGCGCTCAATCTTGCCAGGGATGAGAATGTGCCTGCGCAGCGGGCTGCTTTTTTATATTGTGCTTTCACATCGCTCCTTTTCGCCTCCTTGCCTATGAACACCAACAAGATAATGCTGTTAACCTTTTTCCGCGTTTCAAGTGTATTAAGACCAAAAATATACATAAGCCATGTACCAACAGAAGGTTCCATCATTACGCAATACGGTCGCACTCGCACTGATCAATAATTAATAAACGATCGTTTTCATTTCCTTCACGTTTCATCATTGCTACAACAAGATGGAATACACACACACACACACACACACACACTTACACACATATATATTCATGTATACATATATACAATAATAAATAATGCAATAATAAACAATACTATAATACAGCACAATAATAAATACAATATACTATATAATACAATTTCACGTGTTTCTGGATAGCACGAAAGATTCCCTGAACATTCCTGGAACATCCCGCTGGAAGGTGTCAAGAATCTCAAAAAAAATTTCAGAAGTATTTTCAGAAGTCAGTAAATGTCTATTTATCAGATGACTTTGCCAATGAGGGTAATAAATACTATAATTAAATTAATAGAGTTCTTTACGAACATTCGCCGAACCTTCGTTTGGAACCTGATCTTATAATTGGACATTTGCCTACTTCCGGGAACATTCCTGGAACATTTATTGGACTTCTCCGAACATTCCTCTTGAATATTCCAGCATTGTTTAGGGAAACTTTTGTACCATCCGGGTTCTCATGTTGGACCTGAAAGATGTCTTTTTTGAGAAAAATATGTCGTCCGAAATGCCATACACGTTGAAAATAATTTGCATTCTCCTGTTTAAATGTTTAAATGTATTTAAATTATAAACAATATAATTGTTTAAAAAATGACTTTTCAAAAAATGAAAAAAACACCTGGAGATATTGCCGAGATGAATATGGGGGTATCTTCAGTTTTTCGGTGGGACTTATGGTCCCAACAAAAATGTTCAATTTTTCAAACAAAAGTATCCATTCTTAATAAAATTGTTAAATTTTCAATAAAACAGTTGCCATTTTATCCAAGAAAGATGAGATTTCTATGAAAATAGATGAATTTTAAAATTAAACAAGACAAACTTTCAAGCGAATAGTTGAATATTTATTTTTAAAAAATTGCAGCTTGACTTTTCTACAACAAAATATGAGTTTCAAATAAGAAGTACGTTTTGTATCAAGATACGGGAATTTTCAACCCAAGAAGACTATTTTTCAACAAGACAGTTGAATATTCAACAAAATATGGTGGAATTTTTTAACCAAACAGTATCAATTTTTAACGAAATTATTCTCGTGTTGAATTTTCCATGTATTTTTATTCAAGAAAGATGCAATTTTCACTAAAATAGATAAATTTTTAAATTAAAAAGATAAGCTTTCCAAAAAATAGTTAAATTTGCAACAAGTTGAATTTTCAATCAAACCGTTGTCATTTTATCCAAGAAAGATTCAATTTCTATTAAATTGCTAAACTTTTAAATTAAACCAATTTTGAAAAACATAGTTGAATTTCTATAAAAAAAAATGCAGTTTGCCTATTTGACAACTAAATATTACTTTCAAATAAAAAAGTACATTGCACATTTTCTATCAAGAAACTTACTTTTTCAACCTAAGAAGACGAGTTTTCAACAAAAGAGTTGAATTTTTAACCAGACAGTTTCATTCTTTATTCAAAATTTATTATAATAATATTTTAAATTTAATTTAATTTTACGCTTCTTCAAGTCTGATGAAAAGCTTAAAATTTCAGAGTAATAAACTCCATCGGAAATTATTTCTAAACTGGAACCCAAAGGGACAACAGCTTAATTTTATGGTCGGGAATCCCCGTAATAAAGTTTACAATTCTATTTACAATGTCCAGATTTCTCAGAGAGCAGTGCACATTTCATCGCCGTTTACCTGCTTGCATACCCCGACTACCGAACTTCCCCTCACCTAGCCCAGTTCTCGTTAGCGTCTGTCGACTGCTCCTACCTAAATTAAGGAATTTCCAGCAGAATAGTTAAATTTAAAAATATGAATAAAAAAGTTTGATTGTATACTAAAATAGTTTAATTGTCAACCAAAAATATTAATTTTTTACCAAATTGTTGAATTTTCAAGCCAAAATGACGAATTTTCTACAAAACAGCTTAATTTTCTACATGAAAATATAAATTTCCAATAAAAATGTTCTTTTACTAGCAAGTAGATGAATTTTCAACTCAAATAATGAATCTTCAAACAAACAAATAATACACTTTTTACAAAGTAGTTCCATTTCAAAGTATTTTATTTTTCAATCAAAAAAATGAATTCTCCATGAAACATGTAATTGATAATATTTCAGGAACACAATTAGTTTCAAATCAAAAACAGTTGAATTCGACAGAAAAAAATCCAACAAAATATTTGAATCTCCAACAAAAAATTATTAATAATTTTCAACTAGTTGTATTGTTAACCAAAAAAGGTTGAATATTTTCCTACATAGACGAATTTTCTAGAGAAAAAGTTTAATTTTTTAACCCGAAAATATGAATTTTCAATAAAAAAAGATCATTGTTTAAGGAAAAGATAAATTTTTAAGTAAAATGATGTATCTTGAAAAAATTACTTTTTTACAGTGCAGTTTAACTTTTAACCAAGTAGTTGACATTTCAACCACTAAATATGCATTTTCCACGACAAATGGAATCATTAAATTTTCAGTTTAAAGAACTAATTTTCAACAAAAAACTAATTTGAAACTAGATGGATTCAACAAAATAAGATTACTTTTCAAAAAAATGGTTGAATTCTCAACCAAAATGAAGAAATTTCAATAACAAGAAAAAAAAAATTTTCCACCCAATTAGATGAATAGTCAACAAAATAGTTGAATTTTGAATCAAAATGAACAATTTTTAACAAACCAAATTAATTTCCTACCGAATCGTCAACAAAATAGTTGAATTTTCATCAAAAAAGTCCATTTTAACCAAAGGAGACCAATTTTGAACTAAAATGATGAATCTTCAATAAAAAAGTGACTTTTTGTCAAAGTTTAAAATTTAACCAAGTAGTTCAATTTGAAGAAAAAAAATTGAAATCGTTAAATTTTCAGTTTAAAAAAACTAATTTTTAACAAGAAACGATTTTTCAACCAGTTGAATTCACCTGAAAAAGACAAATTCCCAAAAAAGTAGTTGAATTCTCAATGAAAATGAAGAATTTTCAACAACAACAAAATTTACTTTTCACAAAGTTTAAATCTTAACCAAGTAGTTGAATATTCAACAAAAAATTTGCAACAAATACCCAATTTTCAACCAATTGGATTCAACTAAGGAAGATGAATTTTCAACAAAATAGTTGAATAAAATTCTTAAACATAATGAAGAATTTTTAACAACAACAAAAATTAATTTTTTACCCAACTAGACGAATTGTCAACAAAATAGTTGAATTTTGTTGAAAAAAGGTTATTTTCAATAAAAAAAAGACGAATTTTTCACTAAAATGATGAATCTTCAACCAAAAGTTACTTTTTAACCAATTTTATCCAAGTAGTTGAATTTTTAACCAAAAATACGAATTTTCGACAAAAAATATGAATTTTCAACTGAAAATGGAATCGTTAAATTTTCAGTTTAAAAAACTAAACTAATTTCGAACAATAAACGAATTTTCAACAAAATAGTTGAATTCTCAATCAAAATGAACAATTTTTAACAAACCAAATTAATTTTCTACCGAATTGTCAACAAAATAGTTGAATTTTCATCAAAAAAGTCCATTTTAACCAAAAAAGACCAATTTTGAACTAAAATGATGAATCTTCAATAAAAAAATGACTTTTTAACAAAGTTTAAATTTTAACCAAGTAGTTAAATTTGAAGAAAAAAAATGAAATTGTTAAATTTTCAGTTTAAAAAAATCATTTTTTAACAAGAAACGATTTTTCAACCATTCGAATTCACCTAAAAAAGACAAATTCCCAACAAAATAGTTGAATTCTCAACAAAAATGAAGAATTTTCAACAACAACAAAATTTACTTTTTACAAAGTTCAAATCTTAACCAAGTAGTTAAATATTCAACAAAAAATTTGCAACAAAAACCCAATTTTCAACCAATTGAATTCAACTAAGGAAGATGAATTTTCAACAAAATAGTTGAATAAAATTCTTAAACATAATGAAGAATTTTAAACAACAACAAAAATTAATTTTTCACACAACTAGACGAATTGTCAACAAAATAGTCGAATTTTGTTGAAAAAAGTTAATTTTTAATAAAAAAAGACGAATTTTTCACTAAAATAATGAATCTTCAACCTAAAGTTACTTTTTAACCAATTTTATCCAAGTAGTTGAATTTTTAACCAAAAAATACGAATTTTCGACAAAAAATATGAATTTTCAACTGGAAATGGAATTGTTAAATTTTCAGTTGAAAAAATTAAACTAATTTCGAACAATAAACGAATTTTCAACAAAAGAGTTGAATTCTCAATCGAAATGAATAATTTTTAACAAACCAAATAAATTTTCTACCGAATAGTCAACAAAATAGTTGAATTTTCATTAAAAAAAGTCCATTTTAGCCAAAAAGACCAATTTCAAACTAAAATGATGAATCTTCAATAAATAAATTACTTTTTAACAAAGTTTAAATTTGAACCTAGTAGTTCAATGTAAAAAAGAAAAATGAAATCGTTAAATTTTCAGTTTAAAGAAATCAATTTTTAACAAGAAACGATTTTTCAACCAGTTGAATTCACCTAAAAAAGAAAAATTCCCAACAAAATAGTTGAATTCTGAATAAAAATAAAAAATTTTTAACAAACCAAATTAATTTTCTACCGAATTGTCAACAAAATAGTTGAATTTTCATCAAAGAAGTCCATTTTAACCAAAGAAGACCAATTTTGAAATAAAATGATGAATCTTCAATAAAAAAATTACTTTTCAACAAAGTTTAAATTTGAACCTAGTAGTTCAATGTAAAGAAAAAAAATGAAATCGTTAAATTTTCAGTTGATGATACAATATAGTTTACATTATGTTTCAGAAAGTAACTTTATATTATTTTCCATTATCGTTAAATAAATCTCCAAAAATTATAAACATTATAAATGTTTAAAAAATAACTTTTTTAAAAAAATGAAAAAAGCACCTGGAGATATTGCCAAGATGAATATGGGAGTATCTTCAGTTTTTCGATGGGACTTACGGTTTTATTTCCAATAATAGCTCAATATTCAATTCTATATGTACCATGGGGTTACTTGAAGGTATGATCGTGGAGGGGGTAAAAACAATGTTTAAACCAACTTTTTTTCATTATTGAAATTTTTTTTTCAATGATGATACGTTAGTGTACATTATGTTGTAGTGAGTAACTTTAAATTATATTTTATTATTGTTAAATAAATTCCCAAAAATTATAAACAATATAATTGTTTAAAAAATGACTTTTTTCAAGAAATGAAAAAATTACCTGCAGAAATTGCCGAGATGAATATAGGGGTATCTTCAGTTTTTCGATGGGACTTATGGTTTTATTTCTAATAATAGCTCAATATTCAAATCTATATGTACCATGGGGTTACATGAAGGTATGATCGTGGAGGGGGTAAAAACAATGTTTAAACCAACTTTTTTTCTTCATTGAAATTTTTTTTCCAATGATGATACGTTAGTGTACATTATTTTGTAGTGAGTAACTTTAAATTATTTTCTATTATTGTTAAATAAATTCCCAAAAATTACAAACAATATAATTGTTTAAAAAATTACTTTTTTCAAAAAATGAAATAAACACCTGCAGAAATTGCCGAGATGAATGTAGGGGTATCTTCAGTTTTTCGATGGGACATACGGTTTTATTTCTAATAATAGCTCAATATTCAAATCTATATATACCATGGGGTTACATGAAGGTATGATCGTGGAGGGGGTAAAAACAATGTTTAAACCAACTTTTTTTCTTTGTTGAAATTTTTTCCCGAATTATGATACCATATAGTGTACATTATGTTTCAGAAAGTAACTTTAAATTATTTTCCATTATTGTTAGATAAATTTCCAAAAATTATAAACATTATAATTGTTTAAAAAATAACTTTTTTCAAAAAATGAAAAAAGCTCCTGGAGATATTGCCGAGATGAACATGGGGGTCTCTTCAGTTTTTCGATGGGACTTACGGTTTTATTTCTAATAATAGCTCAATATTCAAATCTATATGTACCATGGGGTTACTTGAAGGTATGATCCTGGAGGGGGTAAAAAACAAGTTTAAACCAACTTTTTTTCATCATTGAAATTTTTTTTACAATGATGATACGTTAGTGTACATTATGTTGTAGTGAGTAACTTTAAATTATTTTCCATTATTGTTAAATAAATTCCCAACAATTATAAACAATATAATGGTTTAAAAAATGACTTTTTTCAAAAAATGAAAAATACCTGGAGATATTGCCGAGATGAATATAGGGGTATCTTCAGTTTTTCGATGGGACTTATGGTTTTATTTATAATAATAGCTCAATATTCAAATCTATATGCACAATGGGGTTACGTGAAGGTATGAACGCGGAGGGAGAGAAAGCAATGTTTAAATCAACTTTTTCTCATTATTCAAATTTTTTTCCCAATTATGATACCTTAGTGTAGATTATGTTTTAAAAAGTAACTTTAAATTATTTTCTATTATTGCTAAATAGATTTCCAGAAATTATAAACAATATAATTGTTTGAAAAATTACTTTTTTCAAAAAATGAAAAAACGCCTGGAGATATTGCCGAGATGAATATAGAGATATCATCAGTTTTTCGATGGGACGTATGGTTTTATTTATAATAATAGCTCAATATTCAAATCTATATGCACCATGGGGTTACGTGAAGGTATGAATGTGGAGGGGGTAAAAACAATGTTTGAATCAATCTTTTTTCATTAATAAAATTTTTTTCTTAATTATGATACCTTAGTGTACATTATGTTGTATTAAATAACTTTAAATTATTCTCCATTATTGTTAAATAAATTCCTACAATTTATAAACAATATTATTGTTTAAAAAATGACTTTATTCAAGAAATGAAAAGAGCGCCTGGAGATATTGCCGGGTCGAATATAGGGATATCTTCAGTTTTTCGATGAGACTTATGGTCTTATTTATAATAATAGCTCAATATTCAAATCTATATGGAGCATGGGGTTACGTGAAGGTAAGGACGTGGACGGGGTAAAAGCAGTGCTTAAATCAACTTTTTTTCATTACTAAAATTTTTTTCCTGCTCATGATACGTTAGTGTACATTATGTTGTAGTAAGTACCTCTAAATTATTTTCCATTATTGTCAAATAAATTCCTACAATTTATGAACAATATTATTGTTTAAAAAATGAATTTTTTCAAGAAATGAAAAAAATGCCTGGAGATATTGCCGAGATGAATATAGGGGTGTCTACAGTTTTTCGATGGGACTTATGGTTTTCTTTATAATAATAGCTCAATATTCAAATCTATATGCACAATAGTGTTACGTGAAGGTATGAACGCGCAGGGAGTGAAAGCAATGTTTAAATCAACTTTTTCTCATTATTGAAATTTTTTTCCCAATTATGATACCTTAGTGTAGATTATTTTTTAAAAAGTGACTTCAAATTATTTTCCATTTTTGCTAAATAGATTCCCAGAATTTATAAACAATATAATTGTTTAAAAAATGACTTTGTTCAAAAAATGCCAGGAGATATTGCCGAGATGAATACAGGGGTATTCTCAGTTTTTCGATGGGACTCCTGGTTTTATTTATAATAATAGCTCAATATTCAAATCTATACGCACCATGGGGTAACGTGAAGGTATGGACGCGGACGGGGTAAAAGCAGTGCTTAAATCAACTTTCTTTTTTTATTGAAATTTTTTTCCTGCTTATGATACGTTAGTGTACATTATGTTTTTGTAAGTACCATTAAATTATTTTCCATTATTGTTAAATAAATTCCTACAATTTATAATCAATATTATTGTTTAAAAAATGACTTTTTTCAAGAAATGAAAAAAACACCTGGAGATATTGCCGGGACGAATATAGGGGTATCTTCCGTTTTTCGATGGGACTCATGGTCTTATTTATAATAATAGCTCAATATTCGAATCTAGATGGAGCATGGGGTTACGTGAAGATATGGACGTGGAGGGGGTAAAAACAGTGCTTAAATCAACTTTTTTTTATTATTGAAATTTTTTTCCCAATTATGATACCTTAGTGTACATTATGTTGTAGTAAGTATCTTTGAATTATTCTCCATTATTGTTAAATAAATTCCTACAATTTAGAAACAATATTATTGTTTAAAAATGACTTTGTTCAAGAAATGATAAAAATGCCTAGAGATATTGCCGGGACGAATATAGGGGTATCTTCAGTTTTTCGATGGGACTTATGGTTTTATTTATAATAATAGCTCAATATTCAAATCTATA
>JAABKJ010007013.1:0-21363 GCA_011634705.1 Andricus grossulariae
CGGTTATAATATTGTTGAAATTTACCACGTTAATCACTGGTATTTTTATGTCCACTGATTCCTGTGGTAATATTACAGTTTTACGGTAAAATTGATACAAATATTGTGAAATTGCACTGTTAATCGGTGCAAGTTCACAATAAACTTGTAGAATTAACGCATGAATCATAGTAAAACGTTTACAAACCAACTTGCAATTTCCAACCACTTTTTTTACAGTGTATGTCTTTTCAATTACTACGTAATAAAAAGTTTAGTTTAATTTTTTATTACTAAACTTAAGATACTTGTTTTAAAACTTGAAAACTTTTGCTTTTTGTTATAGGTCTTAGTGCAGCTGCTGGAATTGGAGTTGACGATCTCCGACGACTTTGCATCTTGCGATTAAGCTTTGTAAAGGGATGGGGTCCAGATTATCCTAGACAGAGTATAAAAGAAACACCATGCTGGATTGAGGTGAGTTGCACTAGCATTTCGCGCTCAAATATTTATAGTCATCTAAACATGACTGCAGTCCATTTCTGGATTATCTTTATATTATAAAAATGTCTCGTCACAGCCGCTGTGATGAGAATCGAAGTCCATCCCTAACTGCCCGTGTATACTCTATTCTCCCTAGCTGTCCATATAACCTCCCTGTCTTAATTAATAACATAGGCCCAAATTATTTCGCACTATTACCGCATTGTACTGATTGCACTTATCTTACAATAAGTAGAGCTTCTGCACCAGTCCCGAATCTCCTTTTTGGATATCTAATCTAAAAAAAAAAATTTCTGCCTCGGATTTGTGAAAGACGTATATTTTGCCGATTTCTGTTACACTCCTTACATGAGTCCGTGTAGCGAAATCAATGGTCATTGGTCCTTCGCAAATCTGGTGCAGGAATTTTATTTTTGTAAGGTTAGATGGATAAAAAGGAGATTCGGGATTGGTGCCAAAGCTATACACACGAAGTACTACAAGGAGACCACACGCCTATGGCGGGGATGGTGGAAAACAGTCAACAACTGCAATCGCCTGTCCTTGAATTTTTATTTATTCCCAGATGAGAGCGTTACTTGCAGGAAATTGAGGAATTACGATTCCTATAGTAGCAAACGACCAGTTAGTTACAAATATTCTCTGAAGGGGCGCTCTCCTGTGGGAATAAGTTTCCCCATGGAGAAAATCCATGGACAGGCGATCGCGAACTGTTGCCAGGTGAAATACATGGCGTACGTCCTCCTTGTATAAGGAGAAAAACTTACACATAAAACCCATTTTGATGGTGTAAATGTACCGTCTCCTTCGTGGCTATACACTATGATTAAGAAAAGTGTAAACAGCGGAACATTTTCTTATGCCCTTCACTATATCACCTACTGTTTTTGTATAAATAATAGAATATACGTTTATTCATTTGAACAAATTTTATGTTCCAGTTGTCGACAGTCACTCCTCTATGTTGCATTTATTTTTTAGGAATGTACAAAATTTCAAAATCCATTTAATAAATTTTGCAGGTACACCTCCATCGAGCACTGCAGCTCCTTGACGAAGTTCTGCACACAATGCCAATAGACGGCCCGCGAGGTATCGAGTAATCCAAGGATTAAAGTAGCGCAACTAGAATCAACGTATTAGCTCGATATTTAGGGATTAAAAAGTAAATGCCCGGTGATTAAATTCTCACGAGGCATACTCGACATGCTCCAATCGAAAATCATCCGATATGTAAAATTAATGTTTCATGCACAGCGTATATTATGGATAATGGTAAGCGATAGTTTTTGTATTATAGTAATCCAGTCGATTATTTATGAGGCGACATTGTTATTTGCTACACTGTTAGAAACATGTATAGCGTTTTACTATGAATATAATGGAAGCAATCGGCATAAACGTACAGTGAATTTACCATGCATGTTTAGTACTCTGCATCATAAGGATTTAGTGTACTTTTGTATAGTAAAAGGGTAGTGAATTTGCTAACATTCTTAACAGTGCACGAATTTCGTTCCTTTTTACGGTAAAGAATTTTTATAAGCTATGAATAACGACGGTGACGAGAATGGGCATGTCGACTAACAAGCACTTTCGACAAAGCAAAAGGGTGACAAAAAGTACCTATGTAATTTGTTCATTTTTCAGATGTTAAATGGGTTTTTTTACTTTTTAATTCAGAGAATTCGTATTATCGATTGACTTATTACTATTATTATGATTTCAGAAACAAAATGTTTTTATATTTAATATTATTATTGTTGTTGGAGAAGAGGCCAGGGACGTTTCTCATGAAAGGTACAAAGTTCTGAAATAAAGAACACCACACGAGGTGCCTCTCCTCCATCGTTCGTCAGTGGTGATATGACGTAGAACTTGTTCAATACTTATATCTAATATTTAAGTTCCATTTTATTGTTATTGCGTATTCGTGCGAATACTCACATATATTTAAAAATGTCTATATTTGACAATATTGCCAAAAGGTTTAAAGAGTTAACCAAATTGCATTGTCTGTCATATGGACCGAACAGCATTCTGAGGCGATAAAGCTTACTCGTAGCCATGGCAATTACCCTTAAGTTCATCATTCAATGTTTATTTTTAAACTGCTTCCTGAACTATAGAACACCAGTCATATGCATTGGCTAATGATAAACGAGATTTGTGTGTGTTAAAGCTCCTAAAGACATAACCTTTGTTAGTAGTTTGATACCAAAATATTAGACAGGCATTTCTGGAACAAGTAATTTGAACCCCTGTGAACCATAATAACTAGATACCACGTTTTTCGTCACCAAGACGAACACTGCCGAACCGAAAAAATGAAAATAAAATACTGTACAAAGAACGAGATGCACTGTGATAAGTGTGGATTTGCAGACAAGAGGAAACGACAATATTGAGTCGCTTCGTTGTCGAATGGATAATGCCTTCATGTGAAGATCACACCGCCAGGGCGAAACAAAAACTATGAACTAACAAATAGAGAATGGAGAAAGTGATCTCCGCAATCAACAAAGCATGTGCCATCTTTTTAATACTGTTTGTGAAGAGTAAGATTTTAAGATTTTTGTACGAACCTTGTATTTTTCACTAGCATATAACGCGAAGACGTAGCACACTTTCGGTCATGGTGCTCGACTATGACAAATAACATAGAATGTACGAGAGCCTGAATGATGAGACCGAATTTTATATATTCACAAAAACGAAGTCGAAGCTATGTTATTAGCGAAAATGCGTTACACACCAATTCATATATGCGCACAATGCACCCGCAACAGAGTTGTTTAGGGATGTGCGCTTTGATTTTCAAATACAGTCATTCTAGAATTTTATATACAAAAAATACTTGCGGTGGCTTAAGATAATTACAAACATGGAAAAACTCGTTATTCTTAAAAGTATTTTACTATTTTTTTATTGGTGAAAATTGTAATCTAGTATCTGTAAGGAAATTTTTAAATCTTTCAATTAGTTTTTAATCGTTAATATCTCGGAAAATGCTTATGTGTTTACAAATTAAAATATTATCTATAGCTATGATAATTCCAAACGCGAAAATTAAATTTTATATTCCTATCGAAAGTTAGAAATGTTTTATTCTAAACAATTTCTATTGTCTTTTGTTTGTTAAACTATATTACTTCATTAGATTAGGAAATGTAGCAAAATTTAGAACAGTTCTAAATAATTTAAATTTTTTAGAATTTTCTTCAATTGAGATGAAAAATAATCGAGGATTTATTCTACTGATTAAGATTTTACGGATTGAAATTGATATACTAGTTTTTAATTTACCTTGAACGATTTGTGGCTGTTTTAAGATTTTTGCAAAGTGTTTTGAACATTATATTTGAACGAAGCGCACAATTCTAGCTTATATTCGTTAACGTCGTTGACGTTCAGCGGATCCTTGATCTCGGTTAAAATGTAATCTGCGGATTGGTAATGTGCGAGCCTTAATGTTTTTATGAATTGTATAGAAACGTAAATTGAATTTCAACTGTGAACGGCGAGATGGAAGCGATGGCAGCTTACAGGACTTTTGTATGCGTAGTATTCAAGCGGTCACGAAGAGTAGGCTACTGTAGGGTTGATACATGCTTATTAATGTGGATCATGAAGTCTACTTTTTTAAATCTTTTTAAAGAAACCATAATAGAATATCATCTTTGAATGGGGTTCGTGATGCAAAACTAATAACAGATGGCAGCACCGAGTCAAGTATTAGACCCTCTGTCGATGAGAGACGAAATTCAATATGGTGCTAGGTATACGATTGCTTATAATTAAATATATGAGATTATATATTTTTTTTTTAGTGGAAATTATACATACAATGGGATACATGGTGAACTATAGTAAACCTAACCTCACTTTGCAAGTGACAGTCAGAACAGGATTTATAAACCTTTTACGAATGCTATATGATAAATATTAATGAAAAAGTTTGAAAAATGTATTTTGCGATGTTTACAAGGTATAAATGGCACTTTATACTTATTAAGAAAAATTTCTTTTCTTGAAATTCGTATCTCATTGACAGAGGGTCTATTAGTCGGCTCGGTGCTGCCACCTAAGATTAGTTTTGCATCATGAACCTCATCGCGAAAGTTATTCTGCGTTAATCCTTAAAAATTATTTTCTTTTTTTTCATTTGAAAATATGAAACTTGTACAGATGCCAATTTACGAAATAGTAGCATCAGCACACCTAAATTTGGTTCAAATTAAAAAAAAAAAAGAGTGAAACTTGTTGCATGTGCTCTTTGTGACCTTAACAAAATTTGGGATAGATGCTAAACATGTTTTCATTGGTATTTTTGTATTTTATTTATATATTATATTTGTATTTTTGCTCTGGTATTTTTCAAATTAATTCAGATAATTCCCTTTTTCCTTTTTATTCTGATGGAGGGTTCTCCTTATTTGGAGATACGCAAAAAAGGCATACAAAGTTAAAAATTAACCAAAACGCAAACCGTTTTTATGAAAATAACTTGTGTCTTAAATATGCGAGGCACGGAACAAAGTTTAAAAGCAAAGTTGTTCCTTTCGTAAGTGTCCAACAAAAAGTTCCTTTTCAAAATATGAACTTTTTGTAGAACACTTCGAAAAAAAAAAAACAATTTTGCTTTTGGATTTTTTTCTGCATGTCGGATATTAAAAAAAAATGAATTTTCAGAATAAACGGTTGCTATTTTGTTAATTGTAAAAGTTTTAGTATTTCTTTTCCTGGATTTCGACAAAATTAAAACCCCTTTATCAGGTTAAAAAAAATTATTCTGTTAATTATTTGTAAACAAACACCGAATATTCAAAAAAAAAAAAAATGTGCCAGTTTTTTCTTTAATTTTTGCATACAATTTTAAAACTTCTTTTGGGTTACAAAGAACGAAAAGAGTTGAACAATTCCCTTTGTAACGCTGCTACTAAAATGGAAAATTTAGATAAAAAGAAAATCGAAAAATTGTGTTTTTACTTTTAAAGAAATGGAGAATAGCTTTTTCGTTACACTGAAGAAATTGAAAAGAAATCGATCAAATGGATTGAGTGATTCTCTATAATACATATATGTATATATCTTTTCATTTTTTCCATAAATCGTATGCATGCGTGACCCTATTGTGTCTATTCATAATGATAATATTATTAGTAATATATGAATAAGTAACGAAGAAATGAGTACAACACTTACGCATCTGTTAGTCTGTATAAAAAGAGCTCCTAATGTACCTTTACAAACTACATTTCCATTGATCATTATTGAAGCTGAAGCCTCTCTTTTTTTATACAAACAATACATATTATAAAAGTGCAATAATCCTAAACTCTAACCGGCAATACTTTGAGCAGTAAAACAATAAGCTACATTAAGTACGTAAATTATGTTAACGATGTTTAAGAACGATGTTTTGCTATGCCATAAAACGAAAAATTGTAGCAAGGATGCACCTTCCGCAGCGATTTTTCTATCGCTCACTATTAACAATAAGTAAAACTCGTAAAATTTTTTTTCGTTAATGTTGCCCCCCGCTCTTTACCCTCTTTACCATCATTAGGTATCAATTTTGTCGTGCAAACACGTTTTGAATTTGCCTAAAACCTGTATTTTTTTTCCACAGAAGCAAAAGCGAAAAAAAAATATTTTAAGATTCAATAGTCCTGCGTCGTGTATACTGAACTCGGCGGTGACGCGACATTTTGACTTTTTTAATCGACTCATCGGCGACGCAGGATTCCAAGATCCAGTTTTGGAAAGACAGCCTGTGTGATAAAGCAGCGATAGTTTTTATGTTTGTGAATTCACCGACCGACCCGACGATGTTCTCGAACATGAACGGTTTTTGTTTGTTTTTAAGTATTCAATTAATGAAACACCGTTTCACTTTCCTTTTCCGTCAGTGGAATAGTTTTTCAAATTTTTAACATACGTGGGAAACTGTTGCAAAGGAACATATGACCAATTGACCATAAGGAAAAGCTCGATGTTTAAATTCATTTTTTTAAAAGTAAATTCATAAAAACTTTCACGATTTGTTTAGATTGTATGACCTATAGTGCGAAAATTTTAAAAATAATACCGAACAGCGCTTCGGTATGCATCAGCAAATTACGTTTGTAGAAAAAATTAAAGTTTATAAAACGGGTTCATCACACAAAAAAATGTAGTTGGCATGACCGCTGAACCAGACCACCATACCTGTTTTTGGGGTAGCTGAATCCGAATCTGGCACCAGATTCAGAATCAACGACCCCGAAAACATGTAGGTATGGTGGTCTGGTTCAGTGACCATGCCACTTTTATTTTTTTGAGTGCCTGTATTATTTACCACAATCTAGGAATAAACCTTGCTACTAATAATTGATCACAGGCCAAACAGATTTATTTTAAAATGCATACGTTTTTCTTATACGATCCAGGGCTTTTTTTGCCGAATGAAATAGTGTGTCTAAACCAAAGATGTTCGGATGATATATTTATTGTTGCATTACGATTAACTGGGAAATGTATATTTACTCAAAGCTGTACACAACTATTCTCAATAATAAATAGTGTCACAGCCCGAAATAAAAAGAGGAATCTGATACTGAAGGATAGTGCGATTTATTTATCCTTTGTTGTTTAGAGACTATGTCACGTACAATTTTTTTAAATAATTCATTGAGATGCTTGAACTTTTTTCTGGTCGCTCGAATGATATACGGTCAATTCAATGTTATCACCAATGTACCTGTTGCCATTAAGATCAATTGCAAAATTGTGATCAACGACGTTTCTCAGGGCTTCCTCTATTGCTTCATCAATGTTGCTGCTGGTTATGAGATTTGGAATCATTTCCTGAGCCTTCTTTATATTTTCTGCTGCCTTCTTCATGATCATCTCCTCTATTTTCTTCTTTCTCTCAACGTTATATAAAATCCTTTCCTTTTTCTCTAATCGTTCTTTTATTAAACGAACTTCTCTCTGCATGGAAATGTTCTTATTCCATTCGTCGTTTATAGTTGAACACGAGAGAAAATCTTCTTCCTTTGCCTTTTCTATTATTAGTGGATCTAGCTGCACTTTGCTTTCTTCTGCTATTTTCATCATATGTCTCCTGGAATTTGATAATGTTATCAATTATTTGGGTTTAATTATTTACTTTCGATATTAATAACTCGTGCAGAGTCCGTAGAATATGAAATATTAACTATTCAAACAGTAAATAAACATTAAAATGTTCACGATCAATGAATTTAAATATATTTAAAATCTTTCTAAATTGTTTGGTTTCAAATCTTCAAATGCTTCCAAGTCAATTTGAGATGTTCAACATTCGAAATTGAAACTTTTTCAATTTAAAACTGTTTCACATTTGACATTACACGAATTTTAACTTCAAGTTTTCAACCCTACTAAAAAAAAAGTCATGAATCATCAGAAAAAGTCAAGACTTGTGACTCAATTTTTCGATTTTCTTTTTATCTAAATTTTCCATTTTAGTAGCAGCGGTACAACGAGAATTGCTCAATTCTTTGTGTTCTTTGTATAACACAAAAGAAGTTTTAAAATTGTATGCAAACTACTTCGTGCATAAAACGTAATCCCTTTTATATTTCCCAGGTTATTTATATTTAATAATGCACATTCTATTTTTACTTATACATAATTATTAATATTTATGTACTAAATGACCCTGAAGGTGAAGCTGAAAATGTCCGTTTTGAAATATCTTTTTTTTACGAGAAAAATTATACTTATCGTAATTTTGAACTTTTTAGGGAAATTTTTAGGTATCTGAAATCCATGAAACCCGTAGATATTGAACTTCCAACTTTTGAGTCCGAATATGCGATATTGAAAAAAATATTTAAAAATTTTGTAATCCCATTCGGTTGGCCTACCTACGGTCCTAGCCGCTGAACTACCTGATAGTTGTGAATTGACATATCGTCAAAAATAGTCAGACTCGTCAGGAAGTTCAGAAATCGTCAGAACTTCTCACCATTCGTGACGAATCCTAATTTTTTTTTATTAGGAAAAGGAGAATTTCCAAATTGAAAATGCTCAATTCTAATTTTGAAACGTTAAAACTTGAAAATAAACATTCAATACATTTTTCACATACAGATTTTTTCACAGAGCTGTTAAAATATATAAAAAAATTTGCAGTCTTGACGGCTGACAATTTTCTTTAATTCTTAGGTAAACGTAAACCCATAAAGAAATTGCAGTCATGCGATTTCAAAAAAAATTTGACACATATTCTACGCTAAGTGCCTTACCTTACAGACTTTACAGCTGTTCTGTATTGGTTAAAAAGACGCTTAATTTCCAAAACTTCTTCGTCAGATATAACTGGTCTCGGAGGTACTCTAAATACTTTGCTTTTTGCAGTAGGAAGCCATATCGGCTTTCGTTTCCAACGTAGGCTTTGTTCAAACACAGAATTGGGACTAAAAGAAATGTTGGAATATACATATCGCGCAGTGAACGGACTATGCCCCAGAACCCTTGTTACTTGAGACATTATGATGTTCAGCAATTATTTCAGCTACGCTTAAATTGTACCTGTAACATATAAATTACAAATTTAGGTTGTAGGTACACATGGTTCTAAATTCTCAAGAAAGGTTGGCGGTTTCCTATGTTACTGGAGGTACAGGATCTCTAACAGAAGGTAAACATGTTCAAGTATACGAAAAAACTAAAAAAAAACTCTAAACCAAACTTCTCTGTCTCCTATTCTTTAAAAAGTTTTTGAATCATTAGGACGTAGAGTATCACTGATTTACAGGTTATATTAAACTGAGAAATTGAAAAGTATTTCCTTCTACATCCTTCACGTGGCTAAATTTAAAAATGGATTAATTATAGGTATGTTTTCCAAATTGAAATGTCAATTTATAATGTGTCAATGACCTTACCTCAAGAAGAAAAAATACTCTGAAATACTTGTTCAAAATTTAAGTTGATGTTTTGATAAACATGCAACCAACATTAGGCATGTCCCGAGTGTGACGGAATGCAGTTTTAAGTCGGGTAAATTACCCTGGTAAGGTACGGTAATATTGGTACGTTACCGGATAACTTACCCGACGTTCGTTCTCGGCACGGAGTAATAATGGTAATAATAAGGAGACCGTTCATGTTGTACAACGCACCTCGGGTTTTGACTTCGGTAACTGCACATTTATTGCCCAGCTCAGACGTTTCTAATCAGCACATTATGGCTATTTGGTCATGCGCACTGATTTGCTATCTCCTTTTCTCCCGCGAGAAGTGTGAGAGTGAGCGCTTTGTTGAATGACAACTGAAAACTGAGGTTATGTTCCCGTAAATATTATTAATATTTAACTCAACACTTTTAAAATTAGAAATTAAATTATTTTAATTTTAAGTCGTTATAAATTAATAATTGTTCAATTGTTATTTATACACTAAAATTTGTTTGAAATTCTTTTAAATATTCCCTTAAAATTTATTCATAATGAAAAATCACTTTAAATTCTCCTAGTAATCTTAAAGAAAATTTTTTATTACCATGAAATTTTTGAAAATCCTTAAAAAAACTTCAAAATATTCAAAAGTTTACATTTTATATTACATTTTTTGGAATCTTTTTAAAATTGAAATTATCTTGTAAGTTTTTTCAAAACTTCTCAATATTTTTCAAAATGATTCAGATTATTTCTAAAACTTTTAATTAATTCTGAAAAATAAAAAAAATTGCCTCAAAATCTTTCAGATTATTTTTTGTACAATTCGGAAAAACTTTCGAAATCTTTATAAATATTCTCTTAAAATTACCTTTTTAAAATAAAAAATCATTTTCAATTTTTCTGGGAATCTTAATAAGTTTGTTTCATATTCTTGTGAAACTTGAAAATGCTTCAAAAGATCCAATTTTTTTTGTTTCAAATCTTGGAAAACTACACTTTGGTTCACATTTTTAAAACCTTTTAGTTTTCAATTATTTTTGCCACTTGATTATTTGATTTTCCGACTTACACTTAACTTTGTAAAAACTTTTGCCATAAGTTGCAGAACATTGATACAACCTCAAATTGCTGTCGTCATCACGGAGTGGTTGTCATGCACTGGCGCTCACTCGCACACTTCTCGCGGGAGAGAAGGAGACAGCAGATCACAGTGCGCATGACCAAATGGCCATAATGTGCTGATTAGAAACGTCTGAGATGAGCAATAAATGTGCAGTTACCGCAGTCAGAACGCATGTACGGTGATTTAAAACACAGGATGAATGAAGAATTCTCTCCTCAAATGTAATCGCAAACACCTTACCTGTACGCAGTAATGCCTTTTATGCCTCATTACGCATCTTACGCCTGGTTACGCATTATTACACCATTATTATACGGATATTATGGCGCGATTGAAGAGTATCCCAGCAATAGAATTCACTAAAACAGTGGAATAGGTCAATATCAGGGAAAGAAATCAGTTCTGAAGTAACATCCAAATCATGCACAAATAGACTCCAATAACTAGTCGCAATTAAAATTAAAATTTGAGTAATCTTTATATGTACGTTTTGTTTACTTTGAAAATAAATTTCCACATCATTTTTTTAGTATACAACGAAAGTTAACGAAATGCGTAAAATGGTAATTTCATTAATTTCATAAACATGTTTTTTCTGAATGCAGCCATATTGTTTAAATTTTCACAATTTTCGTTCAGTCGAAAATAACCAATTCTGAGATTAGAAATAGTGACATCCCCAAAAAGTAGCGTATATGGGTCCTAAAAAATTATAATCGATTTAGATTCCATAAACATGAAGCTTTGAAATAATAATAACACCTTTGTAAATAGAAGAATTTTTTCGAGTACCTGAACACTTTCTATAGTGACAAAAATGTACCAGAAAAGAAAATCACCAAGACCCAGATATCGAAATTGGAAATACAGCGAATTTTTTAATTTTTAATTTTGGTATTGAAAGCAATTATCTTTATAACTTGCGCTGTTTAAACATTTTTCTGAACATGTGTGGGGGGTTTTAGCACAGAAATACACTAGAAAAAAAAATCGAAAAGATCCAGGAGTCGGAATTAGAAGTACAGCAAATTTTCGAAATTTGGAATTTGGTATTTAAATTAAATACCAAATAATTATATTAAATCATTTAATAAACTAATTTCCTTCACTTGTGGGTTTAAAAATGTGCAAACCACAAGCTATAAAGACACTCTCATTAAATATCGAAATTTCGAAAATTCGCTGTGTTTTCAATTTTGATTCCTGGGTGTTGCTGATTTTTTACGAGTGCATTTTGGTCACTGGAAAATAGAGAATAGAGGTAAGTTAAATAGAAATTATATCTGAGAAAATAATTGAATAAAATCCCCAAGAAAACGAGAAGACTTTTTTGACTGCACTTTTCTAGTAGTTTAAATTTAGCCTATTTCCCCGACCTTAAAACGAAACGATTCTTTTATTTCCATGCTGGAGGGGGCACCACCTTTACCACGAGTGGGCGGGATATTTGAGTCAAACGACTTTCATTGGCTGTCCCGTTCTTGTATCGATGCGCGCCTGTAGGCAACTTTTTCAACCGAAAATCGAGGGTTGATTTGAAATCAATAATAAATACTATCAATAATAATACTACCCTGCTGGAAGTAAAAAGATAGAGATCTCCTTTTCTCTATCTCATCTTATCCCCGATCTATCTATATCACGTCTTTCTTTTCCAATCTCCTATTCTCTACCTCATCCTATCCAGCTTCTATCAACGTCAATTCTTTCCTCTCTTTTTGTCTATATAAATTCACGTCTTTCTTTTCCAATCTCCTTTTCTCTACCTCATCCTACCCAGCTTCTATCAACGTAAATTCTTTCCTATATATTGTCTATATAAATTCACGTCTTTCTTTTCCAATATCCTTTTCTCTATCTCATCCTATCCTTCTCCTATCAACGTCAATCTTATTCTATCTCTCTATCAATCTAATCTACCGTTATATTTTTCCATCCCCTTTTCCCTATCTCTTCTTATCCCCGATCTATCCGCGTCAACCTTTTTATATCTTTTTGTCCATATAAATTCGCGACCTTCTTTTCCAATCTCCTTTCCTCTATCTCATCCTATCCTGCTATTATCAACGTCAGTCTTTTTCTATCTCTCAAATAATCTGAACTCCTTCATCTTTGTCAATCTCCTTTTCCCTATCTCTTCTTATACTTGATCTATCCACGCTATCCACGATCTATCCCGCTTGTATCAGCGTCAATATTTTTCCATCTCTCTATCAATCTAAACTCCCGCTAACTTTTTCAATCACCTTTTCCCTATCCCTTCTTATCCTCGATTAATCCGCGTCAATCTTTTTCTGTCTTTTCGTGTATATAAATTCACGTCTATCTTTTTTCAGTCCTCTCTTCTCTATCTTTTCGTATCCTTCATCTATCAACGTCAACCTTGTTCTATCTCTGAGCTAATCTAAATTCAGGTCTTTCTTTTCCAATCTCCTTTTCTCTATCTCATCCTATACTGCTTCTATCAACGTCGATATTTTCCTATATCTCAATCAATCTAGAGTCCCTTTATCTTTTTCAATCTCCTTTTCTCTATCTCATCCTATCCTGCTTCTATCAAAGTCAATCTTTTTCTATCTCTCTATCAACCTAAACTCCCGTTATATTTTTAAATCTCCTTTTCCCTATCTCTTCTTATCCTCGATCTATCCACGTCAACTCTTTTATATCTTTTTGACTATATAAATTCACGTCTTCTTTTCCAATCTCCTTCTTTCTATCTCGTCCTATCCTGCTTCTATCAACGCCAATCTTTTTCTATCTCTCTATCAATCTGAACTCCAGCTAACTTTTTTATTCTCCCTTTTCCTATCCCTTCTTATCCTCGATTTATCCACGTCAATCTTTTTCTATCTTTTTGTGTATATAAATTCACGTCTATCTTTTTTTCAGTCCTCTCTTCTCTATCTTTTCGTATCCTTCACCTATCAACGCCTATCTTTTTTCTACCTCTGCGCTAATCTAAATTCACGTCTTTCTTTTCCAATCAACTGCTTCCATCAATGTCAATATTTTCTTATCTCTCAATCAATCTAAACTCCCTTTATCTTTTTCAACCACAATTCCTCTATCAAATCCTATCCTGCTTCTATAAACGTCAATCCTTTACTATATTTTCGACTATATAAATTAACGTCTTTCTATTCCAATCTCCTTTTCTCTATGTCGTTCTATCCTGCTTCCAGCAACGTCAATCTTTTTCTATCTCTCTATCAATCTAAACAACCGTTATCTTTTTCAATCTCCTTTTCCCTATCTCTTCTTATACTCGATCTATCCATGTCAATCTTTTTCTATCTTTTTGTCTATATACATTCACGTCTTTCTTTTGCAACCTCCCTTTCTCTATCTCATCCTATACCGGTTCTATGAACGCTAATCTTTTACTATCTCTCAATCAATCTAAACTCCCTTTATCTTTTTTCAATCTCCTTTTCCCTATCTCTAATTATCCTCGATCTATTGACGCCAAACTTTTTCTATCTTTTTGTCTATATAAATTCATGTCTTTCTTTTGCAATCTCCCTTTCTCTATCTCATCCTTTACTGCTTCTATCAACGTCAATCTTTTCCTATATCTCAATCTAGAGTCCCTTTATCTCATTGAATCTCCTTTTCTCTATCTCATCCTAACCTGCTCCTATCAATATCAATCCTTTTCCATCTTTATGATTAGATAAATTTACGTCTTTCTTTCCCAATCTCCGTTTCTCTGTCTCATCCTATCCTGCTTCTGTCAACGTCAATCTTTTTCTGTCTCTCAATTAATCTAAACCCCCTTTATCCTTTTCATTCTCATTTTCCCTACCTCTTCTTATCCTCGATCTAACCATGTCCATCTTTTTCTATCTTTTTGTCTATATAAATTCACGTCTTTCTTTTCCAATCACCTTTTCCCTATCTCATCATATACTGCTTCTATCAACGTCAATCTTTTTCTATATGTCAATCAATCTAGAGTCCCTTTATCTTTTTGAATCTGCTTTTCTCTATCTCATACTATCTTGCTACTATCAACGTGAATCCTTTTATATGTCTATCTATTTGAATCTCCTTTTTTCTATCTCATCCTATCCTGCTCCTATCAACATCAATCCTTTTCTATCTTCATGCCTAGATAAATTCACGTCTTTCTTTTCCAATCTCCGTTTCTCTATCTCATCCTATCCTGATTCTGTCAACGTCAATCTTTTTCTGTCTCTCAATTAATCTAAACTCCCTTTATCAATTTCAATATCCTTTTTCCCACATCTTCTTTTCTTCGATCTATCCGTGTCTATATTTTTCTATATTTTGTCTATATAAATTCACGTCTTTCTTTTCCAATCTCCTTTTCCCTATCCCATCATATACTGCTTCTATCAACGTCAATCTTTTTCTATATGTCAATCAATTTAGAGTCCCTTTATCTTTTTGAATCGCCTTTTATCTATCTCATACTATCCTGGCACTATCAACGTTAATCCTTTTATATATTTATCTCTTTGAATCTCCTTTTCTCTATCTCATCCTATCCTGCACCTATCAATATCAACCCTTTTTTATCTTTATGCCTAGATCAATTTACGTCTTTCTTTTCCAATCTCCGTTTCTCCATCTCATACTATCTTGCTTCTGCCAACGTCAATCTTTTTCTGTCTCTCAATTAATCTAAACTACCTTTATCCTTTTCAATCTCCTTTTCCCAATCCCTTCTTATCCTACATCTATCCGTGTCAATCTTTTTCTATCTTTTTGTCCATATAAATTCGCGTCTTTCTTTTCCAACCCCCATTCATCTATCTGCTCCTATCCTGCTTCTATCACCGTCAACGGTTATCTATCTCCCTATCAATCTGAACTACCAATATATTTTTCAATCTCCTTTTACCTATCGCTTCTTATCCTCGACCTATCCACGTCAATCTTTTTCTATCTTTTTGTATATACATTCACGTCTTTCTTTTCCAATCTCCTTTTCTTCATCTCATCCTATACTGCTTCAATCAACGTCAATCTTTTTCTATCTCTCAAATAACCAAAACTCCCTTTGTCTTTTTCAATCTCCTTTTCCCTATCTCTTCTTATCCTCGATCTATCCACATCTATCTTTTTCTAGCTTTTTGTCTATATAAATTCAAGTATTTCTTTTCCAATCTTCTTTTCCCTATCTCATCCCATACTGCTCCTGCCGACGTCAATCCTTTCCTATTTTTATGTCTATAAGCATTCACGTCTTTTTTTTCCAATCTTCTTTTCCCAATTCATCATATTCCGCTTCTATCAACGTCAGTCTTTTACTATCTCTCACATGACCTAAACTCCCTCTATCTTGTTGAATCTCCTTTTCCCTATATCTTCTTATTCTCCATATATCCACGTCAATCCTTTTCTATCGTTTTGCTTGTATAAATTCACCTAATTCTTTTCCAATCTCCTTCTCTAAATCTCATCCTATCCTGCTTCTATCAACGTCAATCTTTTTCTATCTCTTAAATAATCTAAACTCCTTTCTCTTTGTCAATCTCCTTTTGCCTATCTCTTCTTATTCAGGATCTATCCACGTCAACCTTTTTCTGTCTTTTTGTCTATATAAATTCACGTCTTTCTCTTTCAATCTCCTTTTCTCTATCTCGTCCTATACTGCTTCTATCAACTTCCATCATTTCCTACCTCTCAACTAATCTAAACTCCCTTTATCTTTTTCAATCTTCCTTTCCCTATCTCTTCTTATCCTTCATCTATCCACATCAATCTTTTTATATCTTTTTGTCTATATAAATCCACGTATTTCTTTTCCAATCTCCTCTTATCTATCTCGTCCTATCCCGCTTGTATCAGCGTCAATCTTTTCCTATCTCTCTATCAATCTAAACTCCCGCTAACTTTTTTCATCACCTTTTCCCTATCCCTTCTTATCCTCGATCTATCCCCGTCAATATTTTGCTATATTTTTGCCTATATAAATACACATATACCTTTCTTAATCTTCTCTTCTCTGCCTTTTTGTATCCTTCATCTATCAACGTCTATCTGTTTCTATCTCTATGATGATCTAAATTCACGTCTTTTTCACTCTTCTTTTCTCTATCTCTTCCTATACTGCCTCTACGAACGTCAATCTTTTCCTATATCTCAATCAATCTGGAGTCCATTAACCTTCCTAATCTTCTTTTCTCTATCTCATCATATCCTGCTTCTATCTACGTCAATCTTTTTCTAGCTGTTTGTCTATATAAATTTACGTCTTTCCTTGCCAATCTCTTTTCCTCTATCTTATACTATCCTGCTTCCAGCAACCTTAATCTTTTCCTATCTCTCAATCAATCTAAACAACCGTTATCTTTTTCAATCTCTTATTCCTATCTCTTCTTATACTCGATCTATCCTCGTCAATCTTTATCTGTCTTTTTGTCTATATAATTTAACGTCTTTCTTTTTCAATCTCCTTCTCTCGATCTCATCCTATCCTGCTTCTATCAACGTCAATCTTTTTCTATCTCTTTATCAATCTAGACTACCGTTGTCATTTTTAGTCTTCTTTTCCTTATCTCTTCTTATACTCGATCCATCGACTTCCATCTTTTTCCATCTTCTTGTCTATATAATTTCACGTCTTTCTTTTCCAATCTCCTTCTCTCTATCTCATCCTATCCTGCTTCTATCAACGTCAATCTTTTGCTACCTCTAAATCAGTCTAAACACTCTCTACCTTTTCAAACTTCTTTTTCTCTATCTCATCCTATCATGGTTCTTCTAGGTCACTATTTTTCTTTCTCTCAATTAATCTAAACTCCCCTTATTTTTTTCGATCTCCTTTTCCCTATCTCTTCTCATCCTCGATCTATCCACATCAATCTTCTTCTACCTTTTCGTCTACATAAATTCACGTCTTTGTTTTCCAGTCTCCTTTTCTGTATCTCATCCTATCCTGCTTCCATCAACGTCAATCTTTTTGTATTTCTCTATCTGACTAAACTACAGTTATCTTTTCCAATCTCCTTTTCCCTATCTCTTGTTATACTCGATCTATCGACGTCAATCATTTTCTGTCTTTTTGTCTATATAATTTCACGTCTATTTTTTTCAATCTCCTTTTGTCGATCTCATCCTATTCTGCTTCTATCAACGACAATCCTTCTCTGTATTTTTGTCTATATAAATTCACGTCTTTCCTTGCCAATCTCTTTTCCTCTATCTTATACTATCCTGCTTCCAGCAAGCTTAATCTTTTCCTATCTCCCAATTAATCTAAACAACAGTTATCTTTTTCAATCTCCTTTTCCCTATCTCATCCTATCCTGCTTCTATCAACATCAATCCTTTTCTATCTTTATGCTTAGATAAATTCACGTATTTCTTTTCCAATCTCCATTTCTTTATCTCATCCTATCCTGCTTCTGTCAACGTCAATCTTTTTCTGTCTCTCAATTAATCTAAACTCCCTTTATCCTTTCCAGTCTCCTTTTTCCAATCCCTTCTTATCCTACATCTATCCGTGTTAATCTTTTTCTATCTTTTTTTCTATATAAATTCACGTTTATCTTTTCCAATCTCCTTTTCCCTATCTCACCATATACTGCTTCTATCAACGTCAACCTTTTTCTGTATCTCAATCAATCTAGAGTCACTTTATCTTTTTCAATCTCCTTTTCCCTATCTCTCCTTATCATCGATCTATTCACGTCAAACTTTTTCATTCGTTTTGTCTATATAAATTCAGGTCTTCCTTTTCCAATCCCCATTCATCTATCTGCTCCTATTCTGCTTCTATCACCGCCAATCGTTTTCTATCTCTCTACCAATCTGAACTACCCTTATCTTTTTCAATCTCCTTTTCCCTATCTCTTCTTATCCTCGTTCTATCCAAATCAATCTTTTTCTATATTTTGTCTATATAAATTCGCGCCTCTCTTTTCCAGTCTTCTTTTCTCTATCTCATCCTATCCTGGTTCTATCGACGTCAATCTATTTCTCTCTATCAATCTGAACTACCGTGATCCTTTTTAATTACTTTTCTCCTATCTCTTCTTATCCTCGATCTATTCACTTCAATCTTTTTCTATCTTTTTGTCTATATAAATTTACGTCTTTCTTTCTGAACCTCCTTTTCTCTATATCATCCTATACTGCTTCTATCAACGTCAATCTCTTTCTATCTCTCAAATAATCGAAAATCCCTTTATATTTTTCAATCTCTATTTCCCTATCTCTTCCTCTTCTCGATCTATCGACGTAAATCTTTCGTATCTTTTTGCCTGTATAAATTTGCGTCTTTCTTTTCCAATCTCCATTTCTCTATCTCGTCCTATCTTGCATCCATGAAATTCAATCTTTTTCTATCTCTCAAATAACCAAAACTCCCTTTTTTTGTATCAGTCTCCTTTTCCCTATCTCTTCTTATCCTCGATCTATCCACGTCTATCTTTTTCTGGATTTTCGTCTATATAAATCCAAGTCTTTCTTTTCCGAACTCATTTACCCTATCTCATCCTATACTGCTCCTACCGACGTCCATCCTTTCCTATTTTTGTGTCTATAAGCATTCACATCTCTTTTTTTCCAATCTCCTTTTCCCAATTCATCATATTCCGCTTCTATCAACGTCAATCTTTTACTATCTCTCACATAACCTAAACTCCCTTTATCTTTTTCGATATCCTTTTCCCTATCTCTTCTTATCCTCCATCTATCCAAGTCAATCCTTTTCTATCTTTTTGTTTGTATAAATTCACCTCATTCTTTTCCAATCTCCTTTTCTAAATCTCATCCTATCCTGCTTCTATCAACTTCAATCTTTTTCTATCTCTCAAATAATTTAAAGTCCTTCATCTATGTCAATCTCCTTTTGCCTATCTCTTCTCATTCTGGATCTATCCACGCCAACCTTTTTCTGTCTTTTTGTCTACATAAATTCACTTCTTTCTTTTCTAATCTCCTTTTCTCTATATCATCATATCCTGCTTCTATCAACGTCAATCTTCTTCTATCTCTTTAAGAATCTAACCTACCGTTATCTTTTTAATCTCCTTTTCCCTATCTCTTCTCATACTCGATCTATCGACGTCAATCCTTTTCTATCTTTTTGTCTTTATAAATTCACGTCTTTCTTTTTCAATCTCCTTTTCTCTATCTCGTCCTATAAAGCTTCTATCAACGTCAATCATTTCCTACCTCTAACCAATCTAAACTCCCTTTATCTTTTTCAATCACCTTTTCCCTATCCCTTCTTATCCTCGATTTATCCGCGTCAATCTTTTTCTGTCTTTTTGTGTATATAAATTCACGTCTTGCTTTTTTCAGTCCTCTCTTCTCTATCTTTTCGTATCCTTCATCTATCAACGTCAATCTTGATTTATCTTTACGCTACTGTTAATTGAAGTATTTCTTTTCCAATCTCCTTTTCTTTATCTCATCCTATACGGCTTCTATCAACGTCGATCTTTTCCTATATCTAAATCAATCTAGAGTCCCTTTATCTTTTCCAATCTTCTTTTCTCTATCTTATCCTATCCTGCTTTTATCAAACTCAATCTTTTTCTATCTCGCTATTAACCTAAACTCCTGTTAACTTTTTCATTCACCTTTTCCCTATCTCTTCTTATCCTCGATCTATCTACGTCAACATTTTTCTATCTATTTGACTATATAAATTCACGTCTTTCTTTTCCAATCTTCTTTTCTGTATCTCGTCCTATCATGGTTATATCAACGTGAGTCTTTTTCTTTCTCTCAATTGATCTAAGCTCCCTTTATCTTTTTCAATCTCTTCTTTCCTATTTCTTCTTCTACTTGATCTATCCGCGTCAATCTGTGGCTATGTTTTTGTCTATATAAATTCACGTCTATCTCTTCCAATCTTCTTTTCTCTATCTAATCCTATCCTGCTTCTATCAACGTCAATCCTTTTCTATCCCTTTTCTGTAAAATTTACGTCTTCTTTTCCAATCTCCTTTTCTCTATCTCATTTTATCCTGCTTCTATCAAAGTCAATCTTTTCCTCTCCCTCTATCAATCTAAACTACCGTTACCTTTTTCAATCTCCTTCACCCTACCTTTTTTTATACTCGATCTGTCGACGTCTATGCTTTTCTATCTTTTTGTCTATATAATTCAACGTCTCTCTTTCCCCATCTCCTTTTCTCTACCTGATCCTATCCTGCTTGTATCAACGTCAATCTTCTGCTATCTCTTTAGGAATCTAACCTACCGTTATCTTTTTCAATCTCCTTTTCCCCATCTCTTATTATACTCGATCTATCGACGTCAATCTTTTTCTCTCTTTTTGTCTATATAAATTCACGTCTTTCTTTTCCAATCTCCTTTTCTGTATCTCATCCTATCATGGTTCTATCAACGTCAATATTTTCCTACCTCTCAATCAATCTAAACTCGATTTATCTTTTTGAATCGCTTCTTTTCAGTCTCATCCTATCCTGCTTCTATCGACGTCAATCTTTTTATATCTTCCTGTCTATATAAATTTATGTCTTTCTTTTCCAATCTCCTTTTCCTTATTTCATCCTATACTGCTCCTACCGACGTTATTTCCTTTCCTATTTTTGTGTCTATAAGCATTCACGTCTTTTTTTCCAATCTCCTTTTCCCAATTCATCATATTCCTCTTCTATCCACGTCAATCTTTTACTATCTCTCACATAACCTAAACTCCCTTTATCTTTTTCAATCTCCTTTTCCCTATATCTTCTTATCCTCCATCTATCCACGTCAATCCTTTTCTATCGTTTTGCCTATAAAAATTCACCTCATTCTTTTCCAATCTCCTTCTCTAAATCTCATCCTATCCTGCTTCTATCAACGTCAATCTTTTTCTATCTCTTAAAT
>JAABKJ010007014.1:0-21362 GCA_011634705.1 Andricus grossulariae
CCGCATTCAGGACGTAACATCAGTAAAGGAGTCTCTCCGAAGCAGATACAGGCATCTTCTTCGACAGATTTGGTCATTCAATCTGTCGGCGTGGTTTACCTTAAACGGAAATATAAAGGGTGGTGTAGAAGGGGAATATACACGCTGAGGAGGAGTAAGGGGAACGTTAATTGATTATGTAATAGTGGACGATGAGGTAAGAAAGAAGGCCAAGTAACAACAGGTAGGGGATTATATAGATTCGGATCACTTTCCCGTAATATTCACATGAGAGGGAGAAGAAAGTAATAACAATATAGATAAAAAGAAAGAAAAGGTAACAAAAAATAAAAAAAGAGGATTCTTGAATGGAAGGAAAAAATCTGTTCAAAGTGAAGGTTAAAAATATTAAAACAAGAGATTAAAATGTAGACGAGGAGATGGAAATAGTGATAGGAGAAATAAGAAAAGCATTGGAAAGCACAAGCAAAACATAAGTTTGTAAAGGAGGGGATAGAAATGGATGGAATGAGGAATGTAAAGAGAAAAAGAAAGAGGTCAGAAAGGAATCAAAGAAATGGATGAAAGAAACAAGTAGCGGAGAAGAATGTAGGAAAATAGAGAAGGAGTATACTGAGTTGTGTGATAAAAAGAGAGAAGGAAAATAAAAGGTTTCGGGAAGAGCCGCAGAAGGCTAGGACGGAAGAAGGCGTTCGTAAGGTAGTGAATAGAGAGGAAAAAATAAGAAAAAGAGTGAACCAGGATATTGGAATGGTAGAATGGAAAAAATATGTTATGGATTTGCTAGGAGGGGTAAAAAGAAAAGTTAGGAGAGAAGGAAAATATGATAGAGAAAGAGATGAGAAAGAGGGCATAAAAAGGGAAGAAATAGTCAAGGTGTTGAGAATAATGAAACATGGAAAGGCACTTGGTATATATGAGATTCCAAATGAATTCTGGTAATATGGGGGACAGAACTAAAAGAATGGGCATGAATAATGTGTTATAGAGTATGGAGAGGAGAAGTGTAGTCAGAGTTATCGATAGAAGGAGTAGTAATATCCATAGTGAAGAAAGGCAAAGGGAGGAGGTTGAAGATTATAGGGGTGTGATGCTGATTTAATTGTTGTATAAAGTACATGTAAAGGTTTTGTCAGAGAGATTGGTGAAAGAAGTTTAGGAAAAAAGATAGAAGCACCAAATCAGACAGGGTTTAGCAAAGGGATGGGGGTGGTGGAAAATATATATGTTCTGAATCAACTGATAACTAAAAGGATTAGAGGGGGAAAGAGGCAATGGTAGCAATATTCGTAGAGTTAAAAGGGGCGCTTGAATCCTTAGACCGAGTCGAGATAAGAAGGTGAAGGTAGGAGAGCAAGTAGGAGATAGTTTCTGGTTAGTGAGACGAGTGAGGCAAGGATGACTCCTGAGCCCACATTCATTTATTATATTCATCTCAGATTTAGAAGAAGAAATAAAGAGAAAGGGATGGGGAGGTGTGAGGATGGGAAAGAAAAAGATTTATAGACTGGCATACGCTGACGATATAGTGTTGATGGCAGAGGATGACGAAGGGATGACGGGCTCAATTACAGGATTAGAGAAATCCTTATATGGGAAAAACTTGAATTCAAATGTAAAAAATACAAAGATAATGAGGCTTAGAAAAGGAAGGGCAAGAAAGAAAGAATGGACTGGGCAATGGAAGGGAGTAAAGTTAGACGAAGTAAAGAGTTTGTATATTAGGGATATACCTTGCGAATGAATGGAGATTATAGAGCTTATGTGAATGAAAGGATAAAAAAAGCAGCAGGGATAATGAAACAGATATGGGGAATAGGAAAAAGAAGGTTCAAGAAAGATTGGTGAAGGAGAATATGGCTATTTGATACGTTCGTATGGCCGGTATTAGGTTATGGAGCAGAGATATGTGGGTGGAAGGAAAGGAAGGAGATTGGGAGTTCACAAGAAAGGTATATAAGGTGGATGCTAGGGCAATACTGGAGGACGCCTGGATATATGGTGAGAGAAGAAGCACAGAGAGATAAATTAGGTACCAGAGCGGCTAAGAGAGCATGGCAATTTGAGACGAAGTTAAGGGAGGGGAGTTAGCGAAAAAGTGTTTGAAGGAGGTGAAAGAAAGGAGAGGGAGAGTGCTAGAACTAAGAAGATGGGAAGAAGAAAGGAGGGAGTTTTTTTAGTGCTAGAGATATAGGAGAGGTGAATGGATTAGCTATGAGGAATTTTAGAGAAGGGACAGGAAAAGACAATTAATGGAAACACGGGGAATGATTGTGGAATCAAAATATAATAAATGGTATAAGATGATAAAAAAGGAAGGAGTACCAAAATATTTAGAAAGAGGATGGGGAGAGAGAAGATGGACCAGAATAGCAAGATTTAGATTGGGCAACGAGATAAGGAAGGGGATGTAATAGGAAAAGAAAGAGAACAGAAAATGCAAAATATTTGAATAGGAAGAGGAAACATGGGAGTATATATGGGAAGGGTGTATACAATTTTTGGAAATCGAATTTCTGATAGGAAGGTTATGAAATAATTATTTTTTGTTGTGTTTGAAAACAGACCTAAAGTATTCAAAAACCAGATAGTTTCATAACCCTTATTCCAGAATCAAACAAAATAACCAAAATGTCAGAACGCCCGGAACGTGAAAAACCAAGTTGGGTTTGAGAATTTGTGTCCGAGCGGCCAGGTGGTCTATTTGCACAATACAAAATATGCAAAAACGACATTTCTTACAACCATTCAACATCGGCTTTAAATAAGCACGTTCGTTATGTGCATTTACTTGATCCGAAGAAACAGAGGTATGTGAAAGTGTGGAATTTCTTAAGTTTATTTTAATAATCCAATATTCTTATGTTATTTATTTCCTTTGTAAAAATGGTGTAATTATATCATTTTAATTATGTATTTAATTGTGAAATGTGGTAGAGGAAAAACTGAAAACAGTTTTTGTTCATCTACGTTATTAATTTCTATAATTTTCAACATTTTTTGAACCAACTTTTTTACAATTTTTAAATTAAGTAAAAAAAAATGGACTGAAATGTGACATTTTAAAAATATGTTCTTGTCTCTCCTTTAAATATAAATTTCACAAAAATGTATTATTTATTTATTAATATATTGGTAAATATATTAATTTTCTAATTTATTTATTGATTTTTACCACCATATTTTGAGTAAAAACAAACCTTTTGGGAAAATCTCATTTTATGTCCTTTTTAGCTCAAATGAAAAAGAAGATATTGATCAAGATCATTTCGTCAGCGAAAGTGAACAAGAAAAAGATGCACCTTGTGATTTGGCCCTAGTTTCGAAAAATCAACGGATGAGTATTTTGAAACAAAAATTTGGAGTAGTTCGACAGGAAGAAATATCAAAGGCGTTAAGTTCTATGATTAAAAAGGAACAATAATTCGAGTAGAGCAAAAATAATCCATATATACTAGTGAAGCTACATTACATAAATAAGGAATGGAAATTGAAGATTTGGTCTCTTTCTTGTAAAAGGATTGAAGACAATCCATCAGGAACCGGTTCAGCTCTAGCTCTAGAACATATTATCAAAGAATGGGATTCAAAGGATAAAGTCAATTCAATTGTTCATAATGCATTCAACATCCAGACGTCAGCTTCTTCTAAAAATATATTTCAAAATGACATTCTTGTGCCATCGAGCTGATTCAAAATAGTGTTCCCGATTCATTGGTTTGTTCCAAGGGTTTCGATGATGTGTATGCCCAAGTGAAAAAAATCATTCGTTACTTTAAGGAATCTGAAGAAGCAGCTTCATCTCTGGTAAAAAACAAATAATGTAAGGAACAACGCCTGAAGAATCGATAGAAGGACACCTTGATAGGTTAGATTTGATCTATGGCATATTCAATACATTTTTAGAGAATCGTATACCTATTCCTGCAGTCTTATCTGAAAAGGCGGATGAAGAATGAATAAATAGGCAATGTGAATTGTCTGATATGCAATGAAAACATGTCAAAAATTAAGTAACTTTACTTTTTCTATTGCAATCGGCAATTAAAATACTTAGCACTCAATCAGATATCACAATTTCTACGGTTCGACTAATCATTGAAGGCCACTTACGGAATCACTTGATAATTGAGGTATCAGATGATGAATCTGTTTAACAATTCAAGGAAAAAGTTGAAAACAAACTAAGATTGGCTTTTAAAATGGATAATGATGAATTGGATGCAGTTTCTGTTCATCAGATTGCCACATTCTTTGATCCTAGATATAAGAAGTTATTACATGCTGAATTTACAGATGAAGGGAGACAAAAAATTTTTCAAAATGTTAAAAAAATGGTTGGAGATATGTCAACTGACACAGCGAACGGTTCAAATATTAAAAAATTAGGCTATATTCAAGCTTTTGGATTTTTGCTAAATATGCTTTCGTATTGCTGTTTCAAATTCAATCATTTTGTTATTGTTATTGTGCACTGAATTTTTATCTGTTAGAATAAAAATTATTAATTGAAGATGAACTTATGAATTTCGTGCAGTGAAAAAAAAATTGTTTCTAAGGACTCCATACACTACCATCAAGAATTAAAAAACACCTGTTTTGAATGATTTCTTAATTTGCCCAAATTAAAAAAAAATATGAGAAACAACTTTTTCTCTTTCAGGGTGGCCGCTAGACTTCATTCAAAAAATTCCCTGACATTTCTGTAACTAATTTCTTTATTTTCACTGCACAATAATATTTATTCAACAGAAATAAAATTGGCATTCAAATCCCACGAAAATCCGCAAATGATCTCATATAATCTTTTGAAATACCTTGAAATTAAAAAAAATGTTGAAATTTCTTGAAATGTTCAATGTTTTTAAATTTCTGAATTAATCGCATAATTCAATATCTTATTATCTTTATAAAAAATCCTTGACAGATCTCAGACTTTCCCTGGCCAATAAAATTCATGACTATTCCATGAATTTCAGGTTTTCTCGTACTGTCGGCCACTCTGTCTTTGAAATAAAACCAATAATAAAGGAAACTTTCAACATTTTATTAAATTTTAGTTCACTTCTGAAATAATCAAAATTTTTAACGATCTCAAATATAGACTTTTCTATGTTTTACTGTAAAACGTTCTTTCACTTATAGTTTACTAGAAGATCCCGATTTTGATACAAAAAAATGAGTATTTCGGCTTTTACGGGATAAAGGCAGCTACGCTTTGGCGACACAATATTTCCAGCTGTTAAAAATGTTCTTTCAGAGCTAGATGACGAGCATGGTATTGCTAAATACTGTTTTTCCAATACAGCTAACGTTGGATATATCTCTGAATGATATTTCCACCATAATAATGGATCTCTGTTTTGATTTATTTCTGGCCCTGCTATGTACAATTCGTATTCAGATGCCACATGCTTTGATTCATCCTGCCCTTGGGGTAACAAAATAAAATCTATTGGTGTTTCAGCGTTCCTTGTTTTTGGAGATTCTGTAATAAGCACGTCGTCCATCAATTGTGAATATGCTTCCTAATTTTCGTTCTTCCGGTTTCATTCGGTTCAGACTGCAGCGACTTGTGCCGTGGATCGAGAAGGGCAGAAATTTGTTTAGCCGTAAGATCCTCTTTTGGGTTAGATTGCATTCGAAATCGTACTATGAGTTGTTGTGAAACTACCTTTTTGAAATGCTTGATGAGATTACAGTTTTCAGCAGTAGGTTTAAGATGATAATCTAAAAGAACTTTCATTAGAGGCCGGACCATCGATATTGTAGCATCGGATTGAGAAGAGAACAAGGTCGTTGCAATCTGCAGTGGATGTAATACCTTCACTAGGCTCTCAATTAAATTCCAGTCTTCATTCGTCAGTGTAAATTTATTTGCCTGATCTTCTTTTGTAACCTGTCGATCCGAAATTACTGCAGTTATGGGAACTCGATGTTCCAAAAACCTTATTAACATAAGAAAGGTTGAATTCCATCTGGTGGGGCAGCTTTGAATTAATTTCCTTATTTTATACTTCAATTCCACTTGCTTTTTTCTTAGAGCAGCAGTAGCAACATTAGAGTGATGAAAATACGTAACTATTCTGCGGATCTTCTCACAAATTCTCTTAATTCTTTTTTTCGAAATAAGACCGTTGTTGACAGAAAGTTGTAGGATGTGATCAGAGCAAGAGACATTATGCTCAACTTCATCAAGCAAATTCACTGCAGCTGTGACAACAGCAGCATTGTCGTGTACGATTGAGCTTACTTTTTCTTTCAAGTTCCAATCTTCTATTACCTTCTCTAAATTGCTTTCCAAATTAATCGCATTTGGCCGTTTATCTAATTTGTTTACACTCAGAGAAAAACATATAATTTTCCAGTCTTCGTCGATATTATGAATTGTTACTGATACATATGGGTCTTGAGCTCTTGATGACGATTCATCTGTATCTAAAGACACACTACGAATTTTCGAGATATCTCTTTTTAGAATTTGTGCTATACGATTATACGCTTCATAAATATGTTTCCAGGTCGTTCTTTCGCAAGGTACTTGATAACCTGGTTCCACAATACCCATTCCTCAACAATTTTCCGTTTCCGTTTCCTTGGTGGCCCATTCAGGCTCGCTGCTGTTGCATGAGAAGTAACTTTTTTGTCATCCTCAATTGCAGAACTAACGAAGCTGTAATATTATAAAACATTCAAGAGTATGAAAAAACATAACCTATTTTAAGACTCAAAGAAAATATTGCAAAATAGTGCAAAACGAAAAAAGAATTACTTTAATCTAAGAAAAATAAAATACGGTAGCTTTGAATTTGTAAAATGTTGTAATAGGTTAAGCAGTAACTTACTTCGAATTTGAATTCGGTGCTTTAGGCCATAAATTGTGCTTATGTAGTAAGTGGTGGTTTAGTGATGACGTTGAATTTTGTTATGAAAATATTTCGCTGCAAATATGAAACTTTATGACAAAATAATCCCATATCCAACTTGGCCGTTGAGGCGACATCCCAGGTGCGAAATTCGGTCGGATGCCAGAGATTGACCATTGGCCCAAAGTCGGTCCTACTTTGGTAACCGATCTATGGTAACCAGAGTTGGACCGACTCAGGTGTTTTCAAGCTGCCATGGTCTCACCGACGTTGGCAACCGACGTCGGCGGTGGGCGAAAAGCCGACTGTCGGCCCATTTCTGGCCCAACTTTGGGCCGACGATCGGATAAACTGTGGCAGATTGGTCGGTACGACCGCAAGAATGCGGTCGGTCCGACTTTGTATACAGCAGTCGGTTAGCCACAGGTCACCTTGATGCACCCGACGGCCGGCCAAACCTTGGCCCAAATATGGGCCGGCCGTCGGATAAACGCTGGTTCTTGTCTTCAAAAAGACCGTGAAAGTACGGACAGCCCGACTCTGGGCAAGAGATGGCCTGACCGTCGGCATAACATTGGCTTGTACAAGTCACCATGTTGCACCCGACGGTCGGTCAAACCTCGGACCAAATATGGGCCGGCCGTCGGATATAATAGGGTTCATTATTTCAAAACGACCGAAATTTGTGTACGAACAGTTAGTTTTTTGTCTAGACATATCCATATTCGAACCGAAATTTATTACTTAAAAGTTATTTCACTTATATCCACATTAACAGTTAATTTATTTTACATTTACATGATGTCGCATGAAAATAAAAAAATTATTGAGAAAAAAGAGTTGAAAAAATGTTTAATTTTAACTGCTTTGAGCTGTGCCTTATGAGGATGGTTTTTTCATTGACTTTCAATTCTTTAGGTATAGAGTAATGGGTTAGACTCCCGACTGCTAGGCGATAGATTCAGGTATGGATGTAGGTTCGAAACCCCGTAGCGATAGAAATTTTATTTGTAATATAATGTTTAAAAATGTAATATATGTGTTCATTCTAAGCAGGACCATTAACATTTATAGTCAAAATACTCGCAATCAATTATTATTAATTTTTTAAATACATATTTTGTGTATTTCCACCTGTGTAGTACGAACCTTCAAAAATCAAAGTCGGCACCACATTGCTGTTCAAAGCTGGGCCGACATCATAATAATAGGTGGCCCATATATGGGACCAAATGTCGGGCCGACGTTGAGAAGTCAATGGTGGTTGACCGTTATCATTTAGCTGGTTGGCCCGACCAGTGGCGCATAAAGTTGGACCGACCGTTCCTTATAAGTTATAACTGATTTTAACGATTGTTTGTAAATTATAGGTTATGTCAGACAATAGAAATAACTTAAGTGGGCATGACTATCTTAAAAAAGCAAAAATAAAAAGATGCTGAATATCTTGAGAAACACATTGCCATTCTTCTAAAATTAGATTCTGCCTTGTTAAACATGAAAACAAATCTCACAGAAAAATCAAATGACCATGGTGACTTAAGTCTTTTGGAACGGTAAATTTTGTCACTAAGTTTCGATAAATCGTGATTAAGGTTTTAAAAAGGCACTTTGAAAATAGTATGGACCCCGGAAGGAGTTTCGCGGTTGCAGGTCATTGAGTAAGTCTCTGGTTTTTTGAAAAAATAAGATAACAGCTAAAAAGTGAGAGTGGAAAAGTGCAGCAATTACGTGAAGTGGGAAGAAATAAATTGGATGACAGCTGATCGCTCGATAGCTCGATCTTACTGAAAAAATGAACTGTCAATATGAGCCGCCCCTGCTTGCTGCTGCCATTTTTCTTGGTAGAAATGTTAAATTTGAATAAAAAATGCAATTTATGATTTTATATATATTTTTTATTGACAAGTCCGAATTATTGGAGAATACAATAGTATCGCTGTCATTGAAATAAATCAATAATTTCTTCTTGGAATAATAATCGTGGTTTCGGAAAGAGAAAAGTGTATAGGTGATAAAAGGATGCCGCTGTGAACTCGCTCTTCTTGAATATTTACTAAACCTATTTATTTCGATACTTCAAGAGTTGATAATAATTTTGACATTTTTCATAATATTATTTTTTGAATTATTCACAAATCTTGCATTGACGTAAATTATAATACTTGTATAACTCATTATTATATCATATAAAATTATAGACTTGTCGTTGTACATTATATTTGTTGTGTTGTAACGTACAAGGAAAATATGGAAATGGCGCATTCCTTCACAGCAATAGCATATACCGGGATATCCCATTTAATACCATTTATCTCTTATTCTTGATATTCCTGGGATATCTAAATTTCCGCCTTGCAGAATATCCGACGGGCTATCCCTGAGACAACCTGGGAGATAAATATGATCGAATGGGATATCCTGGTATATCCTATTGCTGTGAGGGTTACGTAGAATCGCGTAAATGAGGTAAGTATTGAACATTCTATTTTCGCCTTTCGCATTTCCAGAATTTATAAAGCAAATTTTTCTTTAAAAAAATGGTTATTAAGTTCGAAGTCTGCTGCATAGAATAATTTCAATTTCAATTAATGTGTACCTTGAATTTCTCTGAGTGCACTATCTTGATATCTAAGATAATTACATCTTTGCGAGGAATAAGGATTGTTGATTTTAAAATGTCTCCAATGGTAAACATTTGTATTTTTCTTTTGCCGGAAAAAATAAAAATTCTTTAGAAGTATATCAGCGTACCTTTCTGAGGGAGTCTTAGATTCTGGGAATTCGAATAATATTCTGGTCCTATAAAGCGAGAATAGAGAATAAAGCGAGAATAATATTGAATAACATTTCAGTGCTTCACAGATTTCGCCATTTTTTGGACACCGTTCCAACCGCCGTATCTAGCCCTAAGAACTTTTCATAAATAAATACAAATAAAAAATATATATATTTACGGAAGTAAGTTGATCAATATTAAGATATCTCCTGCGACATTTCTATTCCTAACACAAAGAGTACCTCTTATACATTAAATTTAGATTAGTTATTTCAGAGATATTGAATTTCAAAGATTTAAAATCCCAAATCGCACTAGTATGGTTACTACGTATGCTAAGTAGAGGTGTGGTTACTAAGGATTAAACTCGAACCCTTATTTCAGTTAACTATATGTGTGAAAGTTTCGTTAGTTTCGTTGGTAAAGAAATGTATACATTTTTATTATTATTATATCATTAAGCCGTTTCCCTTTCGGGGTAGGCGTGAATTGCTCGGTTGGAAAGTAGTGATGTGTGGATGGGTATATAAGTGAAGGGTAGATAGGTATATAGGATATAAAATTAATATTAATACAAAATTGTTGTATTTCATAGTACAGGGTTTCGACAAAATCCCAATTCAAAAATTTCGAAATTCCCTGAATAATTTTTCATTTCCCCTGACAGTTCGACATTTTTCTTTAAGGTATACAAACAACCATATAACCTATAGGATATCAATATTGTTAATGTAAACAATTGTTGTTTCTAAATTTATTTTAAAGACTTTAAGTGGCAACAGTCATGTATAATTTTATAACGGGTCATAAATTATATTAAGGCATACATAAAATACATGAATTTTCAACAAAATAGTTAAATTTTCAACCAAAGTGATGAATCTTGGATTAAAAAAAACAATTGAAATAAACCAACAAATACGAATTTTAAACAAAGTAGTTGAATTATCAACCAAAACAGATCAAGAAAGATTTTGCAGTCAAACCTTTAACAAGAAAGTTAAATTTTCAAAGAAAGAAATTAATTTTAAACTGAAATTATGAATTTTCAAATAAGAAGATTAAATTTTTATCAAAGAATATCAATTTTCCACAAAAAGTGAATTAGTTAAATGTTCAGTTATAGAAATTAATTTTTCACTAAAATGACTAATCTTCAAACAAAAAATAAATTTTTAACCAAGTATTGAATTTTCAACTGCACATATGAATATTATTGACCATTAAGATTCAATTTCTATCAAAAAAGATAAATTTTCGAAAATAAAGGAATAGTTTAATTTTCAGTTGAAAAATCTAATTTTTTACCAAAACAATGAAATTTCAACGAATAAGATTAGTTTTCTACCAAATATTTTAATTTTGAAAGGAATTTCCAAAAAAATAAAAAATAAATAATTAGTCAACAAGAGGATTAATATTCTACCAAAGAAAACGAATCTTCAACAAAATACAGGAATTTTCAACAAAATAGTTGAGTTTACAACTCAAAAAGGTGAATTTTGAACCAAAAATGGAATAAATAAATTTTCAGTCAAAATAATTAATTTTAAATCAATAAAAAAGAAATTTTCAACAAAATAGTTAAATTTTCAACCAAAGTGATGAATCTTGAATTAAAAAAAAAACAATCGAAACAAACCAACAAATACGAGTTTTAAACAAGGTAGTTGAATTCTCAACCAAAACAGATCAAGAAAGATTTTGCATTCAAACCTTCATCAAGAAAATTAATTTTTTAAACAAAGAAATTAATTTTCAGCTAAAATGATGAATTTTAACAAAGAAGAATAAATTTTTATCAAAAAAGATCAATTTTCCACAAAAAATGAATTAGTTAAATTTTCAGTTATAGAAATTAATTTTTCACTAAAATGATGAATCTTCAAACAAACAAAAAATAAATTTTTAACCAAGTATTGAATTTTCAACTGCACAGATGAATATTATTGACCATGCAGATTAAATTTCTATGGAAAAAGATAAATTTGCAAAAGTAAAGGAATAGTTTAATTTTCAGTTGAAAAAATTAATTTAAAAAAAAAACTAATTTTTTACCAAAATAATGAATTTTCAACCAATAAGATTAGTTTTCTACCAAATATTTTAATTTTGAAAGGAATTTTCAACCAACAAAATGAATTAGTCAACAAGAGGATTAATATTCTACCACAAAAAATGAATCTTCAACAAAATACAGGAATTTCCAACCAAATAGTTGAAGTTTCTACTGAACAAGAGAAATTTTACACGAAAAATGTAATAGTTGATATTACAACCAAAAATGTTTAATTTTAAATCAGAAACAGATGAAATCAACAAGAGAAGACGAATTTTCAACAAAATAGTTTGTTTGTATGAAACGTAAAATTGTTCAAAACTGATTAATCTTCTTCGAAATCTAATGATTTTTTAAATAAAAATTTCAATTATCGACGGAAAACACTAAGCATAACATAAAAGAAAATTGTTCAGAATTGCAAATCTTCTTCGAAATCGAATGATATTTGTTTCAAATAGCCCATTGCCTGTGATAAACGTTAGTATAACCTGAAACTGTTAAAAAATTTAAAATCTTCTTCGAACTATCATGATTTATTTTTCTAAAATAAATTTTTTTTTGTAAAATGGTAACGTAATCTGAAATCGTTAAAAAATTATGAACATTTAAAATCTAATAATTTTTGTTTAAAAATGTCAAATTCTATTAAATAACGCTAATAAAACCGAAAATCATGAATTGTTGAAAAAATTTTAATCTTTGAAATCTAATAATTTTTTATTAAAAATACACAATTCCTTTGTCAAACCCTAACATAACCTAAAACTGTTGTTGAGAATTGGAAATCTTGATGATGATTTTTGTTTAAAAATGCCAATTTTCAGTGCGAAAAGCACTAACATAAAATATGTATAATATTTTCGATAATTTATTAGATAATTGGGAAGTTTTAATTTAACCTATAACTTTTCTTCTCAAAAGTGATTGTATATTTCTTCTTCAAAATTTCGAATTTAAAATACAAAACGACTTCAAGTAATGAAAAGTCAATGATTGAACATTTTTTTTGAAATAGACATACATCACGTTTTTTCAAATAAGAAAAGAAAAAATCAAACTGTCTTCGAGAGTTCTATGAAGGCCATCTTTACTTTGCTTTCAACATATACCATAAAAAATTGTCATAAAGCATGCAACATAAATAATGAATAGTGAATACAAATTGTCAATTATGTAGTGAGAAACCGTGGAGATTTGCAAGTTCAAGTAACTTATGCAACTCTACTGTGTATTTAATCTCTAAAAAGTAATACCATTTTTTTAATTAAAAAAAAAGAAAAATTAAAAATAAACGACTTTGAAATATGTATAAACGCGTTATTGAACTGTATGACTTTCGACGAGATAGTACCATTATCGTATTATTATCATGTAACCTATTTACTTGGATTAGAGTCTAGACACTTAAATCATGAAATCTGTTGCTGAAAACGTTAATACATGTTGCAAAGCCCTGAGTATATTTCAAGGTATGAAGATTGTTCAAAATTTATTATTTACAATATGTTATTTCAATCATGAGAAAAGTGCAATTATAGCACCAATCGCTCAAGAGAATGTCAGCGAACGCAATGTCTGAGAAAATATTATGGTGAAGCAGTGCAAGGTTATCCATTGAAGGAAAATGAGGTCTTACACAAATCGGCATTGGTTAAATATATCTAAGGAGTTTGTGAAAGACTAACTTGTGACTAATTTGCTCCACTTAATTGAAAAGAGCATTATCATTTTTATAGTTACAATGATCTTTTATATATTGACATCCAAGCAGTAACATTATTTTATGAAATTTATGTAATTACCTCCAACCATTGCGACTATTCCAATTTGCAGTATTCCTCAACAAAAAAATAACATTTGTTCTGAATCTATATCACAATTCAAATGCAGTGCGTTGTAATCTTTCTTAAATTGGTTTGAAACTAAACGCAGAATTTAAAAAAAAATGAGGAGTACATGCGTGAACATATTGTCATCCGGAAATGTATATAAAGCGGTTGTAGCGAAAACGTTTTGTTTATCAATAATTACCTGCGTGCAAGAGCATAAACAATTGTAAATATTTTCATCAGGAAAGCACGTGCAATGAGTTCTTAAAAAGTTCATCGAGATTCAAGTAAAGAAAGAACGTTTAAGTAAGCGGCTATTCCGTTTTTCATTTACAAACAAGATCTCCTGGCACCGAATTGAAGGTTGATTTTTGAGGAAAAACTGTTTGAATAGACAACTGACATTCCTGTCTTTTATGTTAACATCAGAAGTCGAGTACTTTAATTTTTGACATATAGCGCGCATTACTTCGTTTGAAACTCCGCATTCTTTGAAGATTAACCTCAGCTGTTATTTTGAACTTGACAAAACAATGATTGTTGTTGAGTGAAATTCACGTATTAATCGCATTGCGAGAAAACTTTTGACACTAGTTGTCTGATTTTTAAGATAATAGTTTATAATGAAATATATAATAATTGCTTCCTATAATAATATTAATATTCAAACATCTCCGCAAGAGTGTACGCTGATAAGATTTGTATACGGGAAAAAGCCGTTGACAGGGCAACTTTATGTCATTCTCTTTTGTTTATTAACTCAATTTATGTCCTTGTTGATTAAAAAGTGCTGCATCTTAACTTTCGGTCAATACACGATAAAGAAATCAGCATTGAATCAAGAAAATATTGCTCTGAACACGGAAAATAAAAGATTTTCTTGATCCATGAAAATTTATTAAAACTACAAAAATCTTTAAAAAAATTATATAATTATTCTATATTTTTTATAATTTCCCTGCCTTTACTAATTCCCCCTGTATTTAATGAACATAAGAAAGAATTGTCTACTATCTCAGCATTTTTCTTTAGACTAACTCATTTCCGTTGTTTTCAAAAGATTTGATTTCATTTGATTTAATTTCCATTTCTAATTTCCCATTTTCGTTGATCTTGGGTTTCGATCAGCCGACTTTAAAGTCATGACACTTCACATGGAATGCGTCCTTTTACGCACAAAACGACCCATTCCATGTTAAGTGGCATGACTAATTTACTCTTCATTAATTTTATTTTTATCAAAGTGTTAAAATCTCCCCCTCTCCTAAGCCTCGCCCATCTATTTCAAATTCAAAGACTTTCAAGTAAAAAAATGTTTAACCTTCAAGGGAATAAAATTATGCTATTTTAAAAATTAGAATCATAGCAGTTTTTATCTTGTATTTGTATAATTTATTTGTAATGGCAAATTCCCTGCGCTCCGCAGAGCGCACACACAATAATGTTATATCAGGGTGGCCGCAAAACATAATTTCAGGTTTCCCTAATTTTTTCTCTGACCAATTTTTTCTTTTCCCTGATCATTGTCATTCAAATACCAAAATTCTAATCTTGTAGCATTTTTAACATAGAATATTTTATAAACGGAATAAAACTTTCAAATTAGAATTTATGAATTTGAAATTTATTTATTTACTTAAACGAAAAAAATGACTTTTCTATGAATTTTTCATCCAAAAGAACGAATTTGTAACAAAACAGTTGAATGTTTCACCAAACACATTAATTTTTAACAAAATAGTTTAATTTTGAAGAAAACAAAAATTGATTTTCAAACAAAATATTTCAAGTTTTAACTAAATTGTTGAATTTTCAACCTACAAAGATGAATTTTCAACCAAATGGTCGAATTAAACAATAAAAGTAAACTTCAAACAAAAAAAGTTGAATTTTCAACAAAAAAAGATGAATTTTCAATTCAAAAGGACGAATTTTCTATCCAAATAGACTAATATTGAAAAGAAAACACTTGTATTTTCGACCAAGATGACTTCTTAACAAAATACTTGAATTTTCGATATACGAAGATGAATTTTCAACCAAATAGTCGAATTTTTAAACAAAGAAGATTAAACTGCAACAAAAACCCGTTTAATTTTCAACTCAAAAAGTTGAGGTTTAACTATATAGTTCAATTTGCAATAAAATAATTAAATTTTCAACCAAATAAATAAATTTTCAAACAAATAGTTGAATTTTCAATTGAAAAAACAATTGAATTTTCGACCAAGATGACTTATTCTTAACAAAATCCTTGAATTTTCCACAATATGGTTGAATTTTCCACATACAAACATGAATTTTCAGAAAACAAAAAGATTAATGTTAAAAAAAAACCGTTTAAATTTTAAACCAAAAAGTTTAATTTTAACAAAATACATACATCATTAAAATAAATAGTTGAATCTTCAATTTAAAAAATACAATTTCATTTAAAAATGGAACTAAAATTATGAAATGCAACCAAAAAAAGAAGAATTTTTAACAAAGTAGTTCAACTTTTGACAAAAAAGATCAATTTCCAGCCAAAAATACAATTTTTCTAAAAAAGAAAAAAAAAAGTTGAATTTTCAAACCGCAAAAAATTTCCTATCAAAAAGACGAATTATAAATAAAATAGTTCAATTGTCAACCAAAATAATGAATTTTCAAATAAAATGATAAATGTTCAACTAAAAAAAGATTTTTTTAAATAAAGTAATTGAACTTTCAACCGAAAAATTGAATTTTCCAGCAAAAAAGAAGAATTTTCATCAAATAAATATTTTTCAGACAAGAAAGAAAAAATTAGGTTCATTAAGTAAGTTCATCCAAATGGTTCAAATTTCAAGCCAAATGACGAATTTTCTGTAAAACAGTTAAATTTTTAACCCGATGATATGAATTTTTAACAAAATAGTTGAATTTTCAACCAAAGAGATGAAACTTCAACCAAAAATATCAATTTTTATCCAAGTAGTTGAACTATAAATTAAAAAAAAAAAGATTTTCAACCAAAACGAGAAAGTAGTTCAACTGTTAACCATATAAAGAGGAGTTTTCAGCTGAAATTATAAATCTTCAGCAAAAACGATTCTTTTAACAAACTGGGTTGACCTACAACCAAGTAATTCAACTTTCAAACAAAAAAGGCGATTCAAAAAATAATCTAATAGTAGATTTTACCAAAAGTGTTAAGTTTTTAAACACAAAACATGAATCTTCAAAAGAATAGTTGAATTTTCCATCAAAAAATATTTCAGTTTATTTTTCAACATCAAAATATGAATTTTCAACAGAAAAGTTAATTTTTATCAGGAGGAAGCAACTGAAAAATATAAATAGAAATAGAAATACAAGGCAAATAAATTGCTAAGAAGATTAATATATCAGAGAGGCCGCAAAATTAATTTTCAAAATTCCCTAACTTCCCCCTGACTAAGTTTTCATTCGGCCTGACCATTATTATTCAAAGACTTTTGCAAAGTTTTTGAAAAAATTCCTGACTTTCTTTGACTAATGAAATTCCCTGACTTTTCCCTGAATTCCAGGTTTACCCTGGCCTATGGCCTCCCTGTAATATACAAATAATTTCATTTCTTGCCAAATAATATATAATCATTGTTTAAGTCTTTATGACAATCTTGACGCTGAACAAAGAGCGATGAGACAAATGCCTCGTTACTTTCAGAAATGCATGGTTCAATAACGTCAATCTTAATTAATTATCACAGATGCTTAGCAGAGTCGCTGAACATTGTACGCTTGCAAATAGCTATAATTTACACGCATTTACGTATCTAGCCTCCAGCCAACGTGTATAGAAAACCAGAAGCACCAATTAAAATCTAATGCTTTGTATGATCGCGAAAGCAATTTTCTTGCACTTTCTGCTCGGCTTTCTGTACATAAAAATACCTAAAATTGTCTACACTGTTACATAGTTTTTAATTTATAGATGTGAAATTGATTTATTAGGAAAAAATGAGTGTAAAATGTATTTCGAATTTATTGATACATTTATATGTTGAAAACAACTGACTGATGCAGAGATTATCATGTGTCAACTGCAGAAGAATTAAGCAGTCCTGATAAATTAAGCCAAGCAGAGTAAACAAGCATTGATTGTTATCCGATTCGCAATAATTTGAAGAAAGGTAATTTCTTAATACACTGAACAAATATACTCGAAGATTTCTAAAGATAATGCAACATCTTTCAGAATACATTTTTCTCTTTTAAGATCGGAATGAAATCTATCATATTATGAACCATTTTATGCACCAAAATCATGACACAGAAAAGTTCACAAATCAAAATTAGATTCATAACTGCCTCCTTTCCGGCTCATTAGAGACACATATACAAAAAAAAAAAATTGAAAATGAAAAAACTCTCACTCTTTCCTTATTCTTTCTTCGACTTTTTTATAGTACTAGGGATCAACATGTACGGAAGCCAATTTAGACTTCTTCATCAGGGACTATTTATAGAAAAACTACCGTTATGAACAGTAGAAACTTATGTTAACTAAAATTCACCTATTACCTAAAATGAAAAGCATAGAGATTGATATAAAAAAGTGATTTGGCCTGATAAGTCTTCATTGTCGTAAACAAAGATCGATTTATCCAATTTATAACCCCATCCCAAACTTTGTTATATCTCGAGAGATCCTGTTTTAAATGAATATAGGTTTGTTACCCTATCCCTTCACAAATAACATCTCCATGTTTTTTTTCTTTGTTTAGTTCTCTCGTGATAAATGATCTCTCATCATTTAGGACAATGTGGCACATTGTTTGCTCACATTTTCCTTCAAACACCATCATTTTTGTTTTATTGTGTTAATTTTGAGGCCCATGTTCTTCATGCTTGTATTCAGTTTGTTCAACATTCTTTGCAAATCTTCGATTGACTCTGCCATAACAACCTCATCATCTGCGAAAGCTAATCCACTCTGATCATTATTTTTACTTTGAATATGATTAATTATGTTGTGGTACGGCACTCAGACTACGGAGAGATGAACATAATGATGTGATGATGGTAATAATGATCCTTTATCATGCGAAAAATAACAAAAGGAGATAATTCATGGAGATTATATTTTTAAAGAGAGAGGGTAACAAATCTATTAACTTAAAAATGGATCTCCTATAAGATATAATAGTTTCGGATGGGGTTGTTAATTGGATAAATTGATATTTTTTTCGACAATAAAGTCTTATATGTGTAAATAAATTTTTGCCAAAGAATGGAAAATCACACCAAAGCACTTTATATTAATCTCTGTTTTTTATTTTCAGGTAATATGTGAATTTTAATCAAATTAAATTTCTATTGTCCATACCAGTAGTTTTCCTATAAATAATCCCTGACGAGGAAGTCTAAATTGGTTTCGAAACATGTTGATCCCTAGCAGTTAAAAAAATACAGATAAAGAATAGGGAAAGAGTGATATGTTGGTTTTAGTTGACTCTTTTCTTTTTTTTCCTCCTTTTTCATGTTCTTGTATAATTCTCTTTAATTATCCGAAAAGGAGGAAGCTAAAAATCTCATTTTCATTTGTAAACATTTTTTGTTCTGATTTCGGTGCATGAAATGGTTCATACGAGAGTAGATTTTATTTCAATCTCTCAAAAGAATTTCATAAAATAGATACACAATACTCAAGATTCGTTCGAATCTGCAGGGTTGTTAGGGAAAGATATCTATTTTTGTTTAACTATTGCTTAAAGGATGTTTATGAAATTAGCGGCCGTTCAAAAACTACGTCACACTAACAGGGGGGGGGGGGCAGGTATTGCAACGATTTGTGACGTATAGGAACGGAGGGGGATAACGTAGAATGTGGCATCACACATGAAATATATATATATAAATGTTCATAATAACTTTTTGAAATGCTCGAAAAAATGAATATTAGTAATTTTATTTTACAAATAAAGCATATAAATACAGATTTCACACTCTTTTCCCTATTCCCCTCTTTATCCCTTTTTAAAGAATTTCTTTGTCAGATATTCATTTTACAAGTTGGAAATTTAACCATTTGGTTAAAAAAATTTGTATTGAAAATTAGTTTATTTAACTACAAATTTAAACATACCATTCATGGTAAAAAAATGATCGTTTTTAGTTTAAAATTCAACTGTTTTGTGGGTGATTCTGAAGCCAATCCATACAGATTATTAAATTTTCCAAATAGGAAAAGAAAACCATGTTCTTATTCCGTATTTTTCGTTACAAGTTAATTCTTTTTAGTTAAAAAGTCTACTATTATATTTTTGGTTGAGAGTTCATATATTTTTGTTCAAAATTCTACGGTTTGGTTGATGACTTAATTATTTTATGGAAAATTCCTTTTTTTTTAGTTGAAATTCGTTCTTTATCGATAGAAAATTAATCTTCTTGGCTGCAAATGCAACTTCTTGGTCGAAAGTTTAACTACTTTATTAAAAATTCATTTTATTGGTTAAAGATCCATCTCTTTAGCTGAAAATTTAACTACTTTTTTGCAAACACTTTTTTTATTGTAAATCAAGTTTTTTAACTGTAAATTTAACTGTTCCATTTTTGGTTAAAAATTGATCGTTTTTATAGTTTAAAATTCAACGGTTTTGTTGAAAATTCATCCTTTTTGGGTTGAAAAAATATTATGTTTGAGGCCAATATAACTATTTGTTTGAAAACTAATTGTCTGGCTAAAAAATCATATTTTCGCATTAAAAATTCAAGAATTTTCTTGTTCAAGAATTTTTTTTTCTGTTGACTGAAAAGCCTTTTTTAGTTGAAAATTTAACTCTTTTGTGGAAAATTCGTGTTTTTGTTTAGTAATATCAACTACATATTGAGTTTTTCGTTGAGAATTCCCCTTTTTCGGTAAATTCGACAGTTTTTATTTAAAATTATAATCTTTGTTTGAAAGATCAACTAATATATTTTTTGTTGAGAATTATTTTTTTTTAACTCAACTACTTGGTTGAAAGTTGAACTTCTTTGTTAAAAATTAATTTTTGTTTGTTTCCTGAAGATTCACAATTTTTGTTTAAAATTCAACTATTTTGATGAAAACTTAATTATTTTGAGGAAAATTTTACTGTTTTGTTGAAAATTTGTCTTTTTGCATAGAAAGTTCGTCTTTCTGGATTAAGAATCCAACTACCTGGTTGAAAATGCAAATGTTTTTGGTTAACTTTTAATCCTTTTTGTTTGAAAATTGGACCAGTTTTGGTTGAATATTCATATTCGTAGCTGGAAAAGTAAACTATCTGGTTAAAAATTCAACTATTTGGTTGGATATTCAATTATTTTGTTGAACAATCAACTATTTTGATAAAAAGTCTTTTTTGCATCGAAAATTCATATTTTTCGGTAGAAAAGTAATTTGTGAAACATTCACCTTTCGGGGTTGAAAATTTAAATGCCTTCTAAAAAATTGTGTTATTTCTTTGGCTTGAAGATTCGACTATTTGCTTTAAAATGCAACTGTTTTTAGTTGAAGATAAACTTTTTTGTTTGAAAATTCAACTAAATGGTTGAAAATTAATCTTTCTGGATTTAAAAGTCGACTGTTTTCTATCAAACTTTCGACTTTTTAGCTTGAAAACTCAACTTTTTCGTGGAAAATTCATATCTTCTGGTAGAAAATTAATCTTTCTTGTTTGAAAATTCAACTGTTTCATTTAAAATACAATCTACTACGACTTAAAATCGTAAGCATTTTATGTTAAATTCAATATAGTACCCGCATAAATTAATTTGATTTAATAGTATATTGTGTATCAAGGGCGTAAAGAAGGCTATTTTGACGAGTGTGAATTTGCTGCCCGAGCGAAGCGAGG
>JAABKJ010007015.1:0-21362 GCA_011634705.1 Andricus grossulariae
CAGCGCGTCAAAATACATAAGGATAAAGTGGTCTTGTCAAATAGTCCTCACCTTTTTTTTTTGTAAACCAGTGTTATAGAGGAATCACTCTCATGCCAGTAACGTATAAAATCTATGCGGAGGTGTTTATTAAGAGATTCGAAGAACAGGCAGAACAGAAAGGAATTACTCCACACAATCAAGCAGGATTCAGGAAGGGGATGGGGACAGTGGACAACATTTTCTTTCTAAATTATCTGGTCAATAGGAACCTGGGACAGAAAAAAGGAAAACTGGTCGCACTCTTCAAAGATTTTAAAGGAGCTGTCGATTGGGTGAATAGGAAAGTTTTGTGGAAGGCAATGAAAGAAAGGGAGGTGGACGAAGAGCTGATTGAGAGGATAAAAGAGATCTTTACGGAGACTCAGACAAGGGTGAGGATCAGGAACAGACAGGAGATGAGTTCTGGACAGGGAGGGGTGTCAGGCAAGGGTGCCCCCTAAGTCCGTTGTTGTTTAGCATATTGTTAGCAGACATAGAAGAGAAAATGGAAAAGAATGGTGAAGGGGGTACAGTTCCAGGAAATAAAAGAATTATATTCGTTAGCGTACGCGGACGATGTGGTGCTACTGGCAGGGAATGAAAGTGAAATGAACTTGATAATGAAAGGATTCGAGGAGTATGAGAGAGAAAGACCTAACAATTAAGGGGACGAAGATAAAGATGGTATTTTTCAGGAAGAGGAAGAATGAAGTAAAGTATGGATGCAAGATAAATGGTGGAAATGGTAGAGGAATTTTGTTATTTAGGATTCTGGTTCGAAACGGGTGGTGGAACTAATTTTCAGGTCAAAAAAAGGATGGAAAGTGCGAGTAAGGCGATGGGTCAAGTGTGGGCGATTGAAAAAAAAAGATTTAAAGAGGACTGGAAGATGAGAGTATGACTGTTTGATTCACTGGTATGGTCAGTGATGTGTCATGGAGTGGAAATCTGGTAGTGGAAGGAGTACAAAAAGGTAGAAAACATGCAAGAGAGATTTCTGCGATGGGTTATGGGAGTGAGCTGGAACTGCCCAGGTTATATGTTGAGAGAAGAATCAGGGAGAGAGAAATTGGTGATAAAGCAGAGGAAGAGGGTCTGGAATTTCGAAGAGAAACTTAAAGAGTGGTAATGGTTAGCAACATGTATGCCTGCAGAAAATACTAAATAGAGAGAGGAGAGGTAATACGGGACATTCAAGATGGGAGGAGGAGAGATGGCCAGTTAGAAGGGAATGGAGAATGTGGGAAAAAATTATGGAGTCAAAATATAATAAATGGTATAGATTCGTGAAGATGGAAAGGGTCCCAAAATATCTAGGGAAATTGAAAAAGGAATGCAGGTGATTCAGGATGATACGTTTCAGAATGGGAGAAGGAATGAATGAGTGTAAATATTGAATGAGTGAAGAAATGAAAATGTGTAGGGTATGTGGGTATGGAAGGGAATCGTGGGAGCACGTGTTTGAGAGATGTACAGGGGAAGAAGAAGGGTGAAAGAGCGTGGTAGATAAATTTAGGTGGATACTGAACGGTTGTGGACAAGGGGAAAAGTGAGCGAAAAGCTTAGAAGAAAAAAGAGAAGAGAGAATGCATGGAGCAGAGGAAAACCAAAATTTAAATATGTATAAGGAAAATTAGTATTGCGTGGCTTAGAAAAGCTTGAAGAGTAATGGTAAGAGGAAATGGAAGCCCTGGAAGGTCTCGCGTACTTGCTAGATAATAGTTAATAGCTAGTAAGACAATATTTAAATACTTGTTAATAATAAGAAGGCGAAGCGATTATAGGTTAAGATAAGCATAAGGCCTAGTGATTAAGTAAAATTGTAAAAGACGTAAAAGGAACAGAGCCCTCAAACCCGTAAAAGGGGGAGTAATAAAATACAAGACAATACATTACTAAAACTATTTATTTTGATACTTTAAGAGTTGATAATAATTTTGAAATTTTCCTTAAAATTATTTTTTGAATTATTAACAAATGTTGTATTGAATATTGAACACCCTATTCTCGCTTTATAGAACAATAATATTACTCGCATTCCCAGAATCTGAAACGATTTCAGAAAGGCACGATTAACGTACTTCTAAACAATTTCTACTTTTTTTATCAAAGGAAAAATATAAAAGTTTACTATTAGTAGAGGACTGAAAATGCTACATTTGAAAATATAAGCAATTTTAAATTATAAGGGTTTTTAACTGTCTCATTTCAAATTGAAATCGTAGCAGTTTTCAACCATTAAAAAAACAAACATTTCTAGCGAGTTAAGCAGCTTAAGGTGATTGTCGTGCCAAAAATCAGATCTCTGAAAAAAATACTTGTTCTATGATAGTAAGAATGAAAATAATATTACTCATGATGTTTTAAATAAGGAAACCTTATTTTTAATGAAAAAATTACAAAAAACATTTATTTTAACAGCGTTTTTGGAATTGAATTTGATCTTACTATCACTTCTTAATAATTTTCGAAAATTGGTTGAATTTTATTCAAATCGAAACATTTTTTTTAATTGGTAAGAAGCGACAGTAATAAAAAATTCAGTTACAAAAACTATTGTTGAATGAATTATTTTTCGTATGTTTTAATCTTTTTTCGTAAAAACCAATGTTTAATATTTCATAAGAAATTACTGATAATACTATTTCAATTCTTAAAATCATGGGAAACTTGTTTTCCCCAGAAACCTGATTTTTGGCACGATAAATATCTTAATTTTTACAAAATGGAAAACATAATTCGAAAAGTGCTAATACTTTTTACCAATTAGGCCGAGTCTAATAGGTAATGATTATTAAAAAGATTATAGATTATTTTTGATTTTATTATTTATATTTATTTATTATTGATTATTATTAAATAACGATTATTAAAAAGATTGAAAGATAAGTGTGTTTTACAATACACTTGTCACATTTTTTATCAAATATTGCACTCATCAGATTCGGAATAATAAAATTGCTACTCAGTTTCCACATGTTTGTGTCGAAAGTGATAAATATTTTTTTCTATAATTTTGGAAAACGATAAAAAACATGACAACGGTGATAAATATATAGCTTATTTTTAGTCCGAACAGTCGAATAATTTGATAGAAAATTAAGTTATTTCAAAGGGTTTTAAATATTTTGGAGTATCTTTAAAAATTTCAAGGAATTTTCAAGATCTTTTTTAGTTCCAAGGGATTTTAAAATATTTCAAAGGATTTGATATATTTTAGGGTATTTTTAAGAATTGCAAGGATTTTTCAGGAGCTTTAAAAAATTGCAAGGGATTTCAAAAGATTTTAAAAGATTTGAAATATTTTAGAGCATTTTAAAAGATTACGAGGAATTTTAAATTGATTTCATTAATTTAATGCGATTTCAAAGGATTTGACATATTTTAGACCATTTTAAAAGATTCAAATTCATTTTCATCAGCTATAAAAAGTTTCAAGGGATTTCAAAGAATTGGAAATATTTGAGGGAATTGTAAAAGATTCCAAGGAATTTTTTATTGATTTCAATAATTTAAAATTTCAAAGGAATTTCCAAGGACCTTAATGATTGTAAGGGATTTTATAAGATTTATGAGGATTTTTTGAATTTTTAAAAGTTTTTCTTTAATTCATCCTGAAGTATTTTTAACTTACCTAGAATTCTTAGGCATTTAGTCAAATTTTTTTGAACCCCCTTTAATTTTTCTGAACTTATTTCAAACTTACTGAATTCAATGGAATTTTTCATATTTCTAAATTGTTTTCCATTCATTTTATTGTTTTTTTTTTAATTCACCTCAAATTTTTATGAATATCGTCGAATTCTTTTAATTTCCCTTAAATTCTTCTTGTAAATTGACTACAACTTTACTGAAATCAATGGAATATTGCATTTTTCTTGCAAAAAGTTGTTTGTTAAGAAGTTCGAAGCCTGCTGCATGGGGTGATTTCAATTTTAATTATTGTGTACATTGAATCTTTCTTGAGTGCACTATCTCGAAATCTAAGAATAATAAATCTTTTCGAATAAGGGTCGATAATTTTAAAATGTCTCCAAAGGTTTCGCATTTTGATATTTTCAATGAGAAAATTACATTTCTCTTTCAAGATATTCAAATCATCATTTTCTCTCTACTACTAGGAAACTTTTGTATTTTTCGTTTGATGAAAAAAAAAAAAATTGTTTAAAAGTACATTATTCGTACTTTTCTGAGAGCGTTTTAGATTCTGGGAATACGAGTGATAATATTGTTCTATAAAGCGAGAATAAGGTGTTCAATACTTACCTTATTTATACGATACTACGTCATGCGCCATTGGCACACTTCCCTTGTACGGTACAACACAACAAATACGATGTACAGCAAGTCTATAATTTTATATGATACAATAATGAATTATAAAATTCTTATAATTTATGCTAAGACAAGATTTCTTAATAATTCCAGCCAAAACAGGTGGCAGCAACATGCAGATGCGGCTGTTACCGACAGTGCATTTTGGCAGTATCAAACTATCGAGCGCTCAGCTGTCTTCCCACAGTCTGTCGGCTACCTTCCCACTTCACGTCATTGCTACACTTTTCCACACTCACTTTTTAGCAGTTATCTTTTTTTTCGAAAAACCGAAGACTTACCTAATGTTTTGCCACCGCGAAACCCCTTCCTGAGTACAGACAATTTTCAAAGTGCCTTTTTAAATCCATAATCCCGATTTATCGGATCATAGTGTCAAAATTTGAGTGCTCCACAGATTTCGCAATTTCTTTGGACACCGTTCCAACAGCCTTAAATAAACACAACAACTAAACATTTCAGGTAGACTTAACTCGACTACAATCTTTATAGAAAATGATTTAACACTTACGAATAAATAGTAATATCACCACCCTTTCCCATATCTTGAAATTCGCGAACTTTTTTTAGAACCAAACAGCTCTTTTGTATTGCATCTTCGTAAACTTCTTTGTGACTCAGGTATTTCGGAGAGATTTTAGTACGTAAATCCGGGTCCTTCAGAAAAAAGTCCTCTGTAATAGAAAAAAGCCAAAGTCAAAATCCAGAAAGCTGAATTTAATAGCATGGACATAAGCAATGCCCATTAATGTGGAGTTGGAACCAGGCCCTAACCTGAGTGAAAAATGGACTAATTATAATACTTTTTGTGTAAAACTTTTTTTTTAATGCTCGGCCCTAATTACCTAACAAAGATGTAATTTTCGTATTTATGGAATAAAATGAGACATAAATAAAGATTTTAGGTCTTTTAGTCTGTTTTTAATATTAGTAGTACGATTAATATTACTTACCATGGTAAGAGAGAACATCAGAAGACTTTTAAGACATTACAAAATTAGTACCATTTTTAGTATGAACTCTAAACTTGATAAAATTATCAAATTAGGCTAAAACATATGGAAACTTTAGGAATGTGGCAAATATTACATAAGATAAACAAAAATACCCCTATGCATGAGACGCGAAGAACACATTAAGTCTGTTGAAGTCAAGCCTTAATTAGACTCCATAACCTCATTTTACTAAATAAATACTAGAAGGAAATATTGTTTAGGCTAAGCGGTACTTCTTTTTTAAATAGAAATGTGTGTGCAGAGGGAAAAACTATTTAATCAACAAATTTTTGCGTAAATTGATACTTTCCAATGGTAACCTCAACTAACTTGAACATTCGAAAATTTCCTTTTACGCAAAAATTATTAAAGTAAACAGTGTTTATCCCTATGTACAGGCACTTAATCAAATGAGGCAATTGAATTTTGAGGTTAGAGCTCGAGTCTAACAGACTTAATAATGTTAGAATAAAACACGGTAACGTTCTTTATGACCAGTTACATGCTAATGTTAATGAGAGTAATAATTATCATTTCTTAGGTCCGATCAGCTAGCACCTCCACAACGGAATATCAATATTTCTTTTATGCCAGAATTTCGGGTTGATTATGGGCTAATTTTTGGCGGTAATGCCGATTTTTGGGCTCTTGTATTTTTCTTAAAAAACGAAATCTTGGGTGGAGGTGCTGACTGCCCGAGCAGCTAGCACCTCCAGTAGATAAAAACCTTAAAGATTTTAAATCTAATCATTCCAGAATTTCGAGCTATTTTCGGGCTCTTGAAATACCCAAAAACAAATTTCGAAAAAGCAACCCCTGCAACTGACAACCAACCACCTTGTCCTTTCTCCTTTAGCTTCTCCTCTGCCAGCAGTATATTAAAAAGTAGAGGACTCAACGGGCACCCTTGCCTTAGACGTCTTCCTGTCCAGAATACCTCCCCTTTTTTCTGTCCTATTTTCACCCTTATCCCGGTTTCAGTAAAAATTTCCTTTATCCTCTTTACCAACCTTTCCTCTATTCCCCTCTCTTTCATTACCTTCCATAGCACTTTTCTGTTTACTAAGTCAAAAGCTGCTTTAAAATCTACGAAAAATGCGACTAATTTCCCTCCCTTTCTCCCTAAATTTCTATTGACCAAGTAGTTAAGTACGTAAATGTTATCTTAGAATTTGTGCATATATTTTATAGCCCACTGACATAAGAGTGATCCCTCTGTACTCATCTACCTTCTTGACCTTCCCTTTCTTGACAAGCGGTACCACCAGCCGTGTCATCCACACTTACGGCCACCCTTCTCCATTCCAGACCTTGTTGCACACCTTCCACATCCCTTCCCTGACCCCTTCTCCTCCATACTTCATCGTTTCGTTCTCCATACCATCCTCTCCTGTAGCCTTGTTTCTTTTTAGTCTATCTATTGCCTCATCCACTTCTTCTCTTGTTATTTCCTTCCTTCCCTCCCTCCATTTCTCCTTGGACTGTCCTTCTATTTTCCCCCTTGATCCTATTTTGCTCTCCCCCGAACAGGCCCTTGAAATAATCCGTTCACTCACCCTTTTTTAGTTCTTCATTCACGTCCTTCCTTCCTCCTCTTTCCCTATTTATCACATCCCGAACCCTTCCTTCTTTGATCGCTTTTTCTACTTCTTCCTTGTACTTCTCCTTTCCCCTTCGCCTTTTCCTTTCCAGCATCTTCTCATGATCTCTTTTTCTCCTGTTGAATTCCCCCTTCTCGATTTCCCCTTTCCACCATTTTTTTTATACACTCTTTCATTCTCTCTTTACTCTCATTGCATTCCTCGTCCCATCAGCCTCTCTTTTCCCCTTATTCTGTTTCTTTTGTACATATCTCATCCCTTACCTTCTCAATCGACCCTTTTTACCTTTCAATTAACGAGTCTACTCCCTCCTGTTTTTCATACCTAACCTTCTTCTTTTCCATTTTTTGTTTAAACTTTTTCAATTTATCTACCACCCAGACTCCTATTTTCGTGTTCCTTTCTCCCTCTACCGCGCTTACGGACGCCACCTTTCAGTGTAGCTATTACCGGGAAGTGCTCGGACCCTATCTCATTCCCCACCTTCATACTCCCTATCATATTCCTCATTCTTTCTCCCGCGAGGATGTAGTCTATTACTGTTTCTCCCTTACCTATAAATATAATCTCTCCTTCCTCATCTCCTCTTATATTGCCATTACAACTCCTTATATAGGCTTGCTTTTCTTCATCCCAAATCAGTTCAGGCGCTGTAGGTTTGAGGGTCTCCCGCGTTTATGGCCTATGCCTGATTCCCTACTCGCTGCCATCCCCTCCCTGGTACGCGACTTGAACCTCTCCTCATCACTGCTGTCACTACAGTCAACGTCCCCCTTCCCCGCACTAACCACGCTTTCAACATCGTCACTTCTTATTTCATCTACTGCCCGCTGTTCTTTGCGATCGTCCAGTAACTGTCGCCCTCTGGGGCCCGTTTGTGGACTTTGCACCGTCGGAATCCTACCTTACCCAGTGCTCCGCGACGTTTCCCGCATCTTACTCGCCTACTTCTTATCCCCTTGGCCCAGCAACTATTTTTACTACTCCTAACTTCAAAAATTTCGCACGCTCCAATTTCCACTTCACAAATCTTACTTTCACCCTTTACACCTTTGCCTTCACTCACCCTTCTTCCTTTATACCTGATCTCCGCAACCACAGCCCATTCTCCGTCCAGACAACCTTATTCCCTTCCCCAAAGCCAAAAAACCAACACTTGACACAAAAGATTTCTCTCACTATCGGTACCGGAAAGAGCAGCCCTATTTAAACATAATACTTTCAAGAAACATTAAAAATATTTTCTTAAACACTTCTATAACTCTAATTTGTTAGAAAAGGGTTAACTTATAATAATGATAGATTTATTTCTGAAATATTTGATATGAACATTAATTTTCATTTCGCATTTTCACTAAAATAGTGTAAGTTTACGAAAAAATTTAGCCCTGTCAAATATAAAAACCTGTTTGTTAACAAAATATTTTTAGACGAGAAATTTCATAGAAACAAGTAATATTTTTTTCCATTATTTACCTCTTTTGTCTAATATTTCAAAATATTCTAAATTTTGTGAAAAAAATTTAAACAAAAGTTATTCCTTTCAATAAAATAGAACTTTTTTGTTGGCATGTCACTTTTGAAGAAAATCCATTTATACACATATTTTGACTTTGATTTTTACGAAATGCACATGATTTTTGAGGCACATAATTTTCCTTGTGGGTCACGTTTTTAGCCGCCGAAATACAGCAAAATCAGCAAAAAATTTAGGCCTTTCTTGATGCGCAAGATTTAACAGGCCCAAAAACAGAGGTCAATCTGCCCCTGTTCATCAAACTTGAATGAGAGCTAAACTGCCCAAAAAATTGGAAAGGGGGCCTATTGCCCCAATAAACTAGAAACAGGGCCAAACTACCCCAAGAAACTAAAAAGGAGGCCAAAATGCCTTAACAGATAAAGAACATGGAAGAAAAACAAAACGGCTTAACTCCGTATGAAAATATATTAAAGTATTCATGTGACGAACCACCTTTTTTAAAATCTTTGATATATCATACTTTAAACGTTATAATTGTACCGTGTAGAATTTAATCCGAATTGAAACATAGAAACACTTAGAAAGCAAAAGAGTCTAATAGGCCAACAAAAAGCAGGACAAACTGTCCCAAAAAATAAAGAAAAACAAAACACAGAGGCCAAATTGCTCCTCAACCAATATACTACATTTTTGTGACCGGGATAGCAAATTTTAATGTCAACAACTAATTAAGTAAAAGGTTCCGCACTCAATATTCTAACCCGTCGTCGCCACAAAAGCTCGCAAAGATGGTCTGTAAGGTTGTTCTTCCACACTCCTCCTCGTGAGAGGAATCGTCGCATCCATCTCCAAGAGGACTCAATGTTTTGGGTGTGTGAACATGGGTCTCGCTATTCACAAATTCCTCGGAATGATTCAGTTTTATGAACATAACCGTGTTCTGACAAGTTTATGTAGACTTTCCAGCAATCAGTGTGGATTCCTGTTCCCTCAGCTACATGTTTTTTAATCAAAGCATTCAAGGTATCTTTATCTCTTTTATTGTCAGGATATATTTCTAACCGATACTCGGAGGCATGCCCCCTGTGGATCATGTCAAGAATCCATAAACCCTCCACCACACGTCCACTTTCATATTTCCGGCGACCGATCTTACATTCGTCAATTTCGACGACTTCGCCGACACCACCAATGCGACCTTCCTGTTCGACATTCTCGTCAAGAGCAGGCATGCACATTGCACACCTCTCTGCAAAAATAAAAGAGATCAGCAATAGTTTCTCTAGAAACTTACTGACCTTCCAAAAGGCTGATCTCTCTGATGGTTTGCTCACAACTGAAATTCACTGCGAAGCTGTAGGTAATTAACATACATGAGGCTGCAGAAATATGACAGTTTTCAAACCATGTATTTTCCGCAACAGTATGAGAATGAAAATATTTTCCCCTTTTCTGATAGGAAAATTCACCGTAGGTTAATTTTTATTCGCTGAAAGCCCTTTTCTTCTTATGCTAGAATCGTTTCATTGGAATCAATTCAATATCACGTAACCACTAAAGTGTCTCATGTCGATCTTGAAAAATGAGACTCAAACTAAAAATGTTGTGTTGCTGATTCATCCTGATGGTAGGTTTAGAACCTCCAAAAAAAAATGCACAACGAAACGTCTACACTCAACGTTTTGTATTAAATAATCGCTTCAGTTAAGTCGACCATAAAATGATAAGAACACGTAACCAACTGCTCCTGATGTACCATTAGCTATGATTTTCGTAATCAGACGGTGAAGAAAGGCGTATCACTTACTGTACTCAAGCCTGTTACACGTACTAAATTTCAATAGCAATTTTCTGAGTAACTATTACTCCTAAAGGAAAAGTATTAAGAGTAAAAAATGTACATTTCGAATGGATCTATAACTTTTGACTAAAAACTTTTCCGAAATTTTATGCATTTACCGAGATCAATTCGAAAACCATGACTTTCATGCGTTTTCGCAATGAAGCTCAAATTTGCGCCAATTTGCACTACCATTTTCGTAATCACCGCGTCAAAATACGTGCATATACGGAGTTTCAAAAAAATCGAAGGTAAAAAAATACATACGTTTTCGACAGGGGCTAGGCATCAAATTCTCATATTTATCATCAAATATTTTGAAAACTTTCACTGGTACAAAAAAATGGATCCAACATAAAATGTGTATTTTTAATAAGTCTAAAACTTTTGTTAACATTATTTTTTGAAATTTTCAATCGTTCTCGTGATAAACGTGAAAACCCATTATTTTTATGGGGTTTTTATTGTTTTCTCAATGAAAATCAAATTTTAGCAAATTTTCACTATGTTTTTCGTAATCAGCGCGTCAAAATACATAAATATTCGGGTTTTCAAAAATATCGGAGGTAAGGGCTATTTGGAACTACACCCAAGATTCCAAACTCTTGAAGCTAAAATTTTTTTCACTTAAAGTTATGAAAACTGAACAGCAAATTAAAACGCTTAAAAACGCTCAAGAATTTACACGTAAAAAAATGAAGTTTTTAATACTTGTCAATTAAACAATTTTAAATTAAATGCCGTTAAACTGAAAAATTAAAAAATTTGAAACTTTTAGAAATTGTACAGTTTAAACTTTAAAGATTCAAAAATATATAAATCCACGCTATCATTTTAAATGCTCTAAATTGAAGCATGAATCAACTTTGTAAATTTTCAAAATTATATCATTTTAAGGAATTTTAATTTAGAAATCATTCTCTTAACATTATGTTTTAAATAAAAAAATCGCTTTTAATTTCCCCAGGAATGTTAAGAAGACTTTTTCATTATCTTGAGACCCTTCAAAATCCTTAAAAAGCTTCAAATTTTTTTCAAAATCATCAAAAACCTATTTTTTTACATTTTTTCAACCTTTTCAAATAATAAATTATTAATTTTTTGTTTGAAATTCTAAATACCCTTTAAAATGTATCGATCTTTCTCTAAAAATGAATACAGGGTGTTCTACCACCCATACAACCCCTTGTACTATGTGAAAGTGCACAACAAAATGAACAAAAAAGTCCTGTAGCAAAAAGTTGTGCAAAGCTTAGTTTGGGCACAAAAAAAGCTTGAAAGTTTGGGCCTGATCAACCAATGAGGAGCGAGTTTCAGCTTCCGTATTAGGTAATTCCCCGTCGAGTTGTCGCTCTTCCTTTTTTTACTGCAAAACGCTGAAGTTCAAACCTCCAAAACTTTTTTAAATTTTGAATCCTTCTCTCTAACGTTTATTATCAAGGCCAAACTATAAAAAAAATCGATCTCTCAGAATTTCTGTTACATAACTTGTAACAAAAGTAACAAAAACCTGAACATTCGCGAAACCAAGCAAAATTGCTTTGTTGAAAATTCTTTGCTAAGATTTAAACAACAAAAAACATTTTCTAAAAATAACAGTCCCCCTTTTTGATTCCTCCAAGAATTTCTGTTACATAACTTGTAATAAAAGTAAGAAAAAAACTGAAAACTCGAGAAAACCACAAAAATTCTTTTGTTGAAATTTTTTTAGTAAGATTAAAATAACGCAACATATTTTTTAACAACAAAAGTCACCCAAATGAACTGAATATTTACGAAACCTGGCAAAATTTCTTCTTGGACAAGTCGTTTTCAAGATCTAAATAACAAACAAACAAATTATAACAAAAAAGTGACTATTTTTATTTCCTCTCAGAATTTCTGTTACATAGCTCTTAACAAAAGTAACAAAATAAAAAAAAACTGAAAATTCGAGAAACCCAAGAAAAGTGCTTTCTTGAAAATTGGTTGGCAAGATTAAAATAACACTACACCTTTTTTAACAACAAATGTTATTCTTTTTGATTTCTCGTTGAGTTTCTGTTACTTAACTTGTAACTAAACTAACAGAAAATTAAACATTTGCGAAACCCAGCAAACTTGCTTTCTTGAAAATTTGCAAGTAAACCTAACATAACACCTTTACCAACAAAAAATTTCCTCTTCTTGATTCCTCTCAAAGTTTCTGTTACATAATATGTAACAAAATTAACAAACAAAAAACAGAACTTTCGCGAAACCCAGCGAAATGGCGAAATGGCTTTTCAATTCCTTTCAGAATCTCTGTTACACAGCTTATAACAGAAGTAACAAAAGAAAACTAAAAATTCTAGAAGCCCACCAAATTTTCCTTCTTGAAAATTGGTTGGCAAGATTAAAATAATAGAATACTCTTTTATCTACAAAAGTCACCTTTCTAGATTCCTCTCAGAATTTCTGTTACATCACTTGTAACAAAACTAACAAAAAACTGAACCTTCGCGAAATCTATCAAACTTTCTTTCTTGAAAATTCCTTTGCCCGTCAGTGACATTTCCCTGAAAGTAAGTCAATTTTTCACTCAAGACCCATATGTATCTACTTGACCAGTAAAATCGCACTGTTTCAAACATAGCGAACAAAGTTCTATACCTACAATATGAATCGCTAGCGAAAAGTTTTTCAAACAAACATGGAAAAAATACCTTATTAGTTAGTAATCCGACCGAAAATAATCCATCTCTTTCGTAGAATTAAGGACAAGTTTGAATGCTTTAGTCAAATCTGTGACATTTTGGCATTTTTCTAAATAAATAAAAGTTTTTCATCAAATGGGAACCTTCTCCAGAGTGTTCTTTAAACGAAAAACTACCAAAAAAAGGTTTAAAAAATAAATTGATATCATGCCAACGTCAGCAGTGCATTATATTGTGAAAACCATGAAAAGTGTTAATAATTTTAAACTTTCTGTAATATTTATTAAGTAAAAGTACTTAAAAAAGCTTTTGAAACCTGAATTGAAATAATGCGACCAGAAGTGATGCAGTATTTTCTGAAAGTGAGAAGTTTCACTAATTGGTAACTTTGCTGGAATTTTGCCATTTAAAAAAAATGTAATTACGTTTGTCATCGAAGTAAACCTTGTCTGTTCGATGCTTTGCTTGAAAAACTATCCCAAAACTTTGGAATTCCAAGCATGCCACCGCAAGTAGTGTATTATTTCTTGAATCTCATGAAAAGTTGAAATAATACCTAACTTCTGTGACATTTATTTATTTGAGAAGAATAAATAACATTTTGTCGTCAAAGTGTAGCCTTATCTGTTTGATGCTATGCTCGAAAAACTACCCAAAAAAGTTTAGGAACATAAATTCTTATCATGGAACCGAAAGTGAAGCAGTATTTTCTGAAAACGAGGAGAATTTTCACTGATTCGTAACTTTGTTGACCTTTGTTTTTTTGTAAAAAATTTCTCAGAGTTTTTCGTCAAAGTGAAACCCTGTCTGTTGCATTCCGTATTGGAAAAACTACCCGAAAGACTTTTTAAACATAAATTCCAATAATGCCACAGCAAGAAGTGCATTATTTTTTTACAATAATGAGGTTGTAAATAATTTCTAGCTATAGTAACATTAATTGATTTAAACAAAATAAATAAGAGATTCTCGTAAAATTGAAACCTTGTCTGTTGCGCTCCTTAATAGAAAAACTACACAAAAAACTTCTGAAATATAAATTGCAATAATTACACCACAAGTGCATTATTTTTTGACAATCATGAAATGTGTTAATAATTTCTAACTTCTGTGACACTTATTGATTTAAGAAAAATAGGTAGAATGTTCTCGTTAAATTGAAACCTTGTCTGTTACGTTAATTTACACCACTTGAAATTGAAAATAGAAATAATGACAATGTAAATAAGATTAAAATGTATTTAAATATAAAAAATCGGGTTCAAATATGATTTATAAACGTTCTATTTAGATATAAATGGAAAAAATTACAGTTCAAACAAAAAAATGCTGAAAAATCAAATCAACGAAAGTAACGTATATTTCAAAAAAGTAATTTTTGTTTTTAAAGAGGAAACTGTATCACCTACTCACAGATTTTCATATCTTTGAAGTAGATATATATGACTTCGCGAGTTTATAAGTTCGAATCCAAGTTTCGGGAAAATATAAAAATTTTAATTTTAAATCAATTTCTGCTATTAATTCCACTTATTTATATATTTATTAGGCCTTTTAATCTTGACATAATTTTAACATGAACTGTTCAATGAATCAAAAATTATAATTTCCAAAGCTCTGTAAACATTAATCCCACTAAATTAGCACTTCATTCAGAATTTTAACATTTTGATGTCAGCTATATAATATATTTCTTTAACGATTCTAGAATGTGATCCTACTTCTTTTTTCATAATCGCAGGCCTGTCTCAAATCGTAAATTGTAGACAAATTTATTGTACGAATTTACGAGATATAAAATAGTTGTGTCATCTTAAAAATGCATTTAAACACATTTTAATCTTATTTACATTGTCATTATTTTCAATTTCAAGTGCACCAAGTGAAAATGATAATTTTTATCAACCGACGGATAAGTATATGCTCTACATCTGAATAGGCATAGTTTTGTCCTACTGAAATATTGCGAAGTCGTTTAGTAATTGCTTCAGTAAGCATTTCTCACAATCTTTAGTAGAAAACTGCTCATTTATTAAGTATTCGAATTATTAAGCCTTCATGAGTGCATCAGTTAGTTTTTAACAGAAGATTAGTACAAATGCTTAGTAAAGGAATTGATTAACAATTTCGCAGAATTTCCTTCCTAGAAGACTACAAATTCAGATGTAGGGAGTAGGTGTGAACCACGAAGTACTACAATGAGACCGCACAACATATATTTCACCCGGCGCCATTTCGCGATCGCCTGTCCTCGGATTTTCTCCATAGCGAGATTTCTTCCCAGATGAGAGTACCTCTTCAGAGAAAATGTGTAACTAAATTGTCGCCTGCTACTATAGGAATCGTAATTCCTCAATTTGCCACTTGAGGCGCTCTCATCAGGGAAGAAATAAAAATCCGAGCACAGGCGATCGCGGTTGTGGGCTATTTTCCACAATCTCCGCCACAGGCGTGCGGTCTCCTTGTAGTACTTCGTGGTGTGAAGTTTTTAGCACAGCTATACTGCAAATGTTAACCGATTTTCATGACTCTTTTTTTCTTCACTTTCTTCTAATTATATTAATTAATTAATTCAGCTAAGTAAAATTGAATTAAGCCATGCTTTCATAATTTCAGTTTTTTGTAACTGGCCTTAATCTTATAACAATGAAAGGGTCATTCATTCCAGGTAATTCGATTAGCAGGGAGGTATCTGCCTAGAACGCTTGGCCGAGGGTCCACTGTCACGCGGCGAAAGCAGAGACAGCTAACACTGAGCATCACTGCTATTGTATTTATGTTTTCGATTATTAAACAAAATAGGAACAATTTTTCGAAAAACCGGCTCAGAACGTCAAAAGAGAATACGATGTAGATGATGTATGCAAAAAATTAGACAAAAATATTCAACCGTGCGGCTTCAAAATTAAATACCGCAAACCTATTATAATAAATCCCCTTAAGCCACGCCACCAGGGCTTACTCTCTCGCATGGTGGGAGAATGCAGACCGCAAGAAACCCATACCGAAATCGCAAAGGTCCCTTGCAATCCTAGCGCTTTCTCGCTCGGCGAGACTGCTCTTAGACTCTTAGAGCATGGAATGTTTCACTTTCCTAGTATAAAACATACTCGTGCTTATAATGCATGAATTCTAGCTAGGATAAAAAAAAAAAAAAAAAAAACTGACAAACGCATGAGAGGTACCCTTGCTATTTTACTCAGATTTTTTTCTCCGTGTAGGCATGAAAAACTGAAAAAAAATTGGTCTACAAATTCAATTAGTTTTTAAGAAATAAATCGACGTAAATTGGGAAAATATTATTTAAACGGTATGAAACTTGATATACACACGAAATATACCCTATCGATGCCTAAAAAAATAAAATAAAAACTGAAAATTGCCTATTGTTTGATAATATTCAACTGCAAACTGAGACAGATCGGATAACTTCGGTTTTTCAGTTTCGGCGACAAAAAGTATCGAGGAAACTTCAAGAGTTGAAATAATTTACAGCGAGACATTTGTTCCTCACTATTAAAGGAAGATTTCTTAAAATTTTCAGATTGACTCATTGAAAATTGGCGGAAATATGCTTTTTACAAGAAAGCATGCGACGTCGCCAACTATAGCTCCGCGAGCACTGAGCACCAGCAGGCAGCGTGCTCTCGTTGGTGGCATCGCATGCCATGTCTCAGTCAACAAACTGACATATATTTTTAAAGGACTTGGATTTACTAAAGTCCTAAATGAATTTTATCGCAGAAATGAATGTTAGCATTTTTATTATTCGTATTATATTTCATAACAAAAAAAAACTTTATAAACTAAAGTTTAAAAATTGAAATTTAAAGAGATTTGTAGATAAATGCCAATTACTCTAATAGTTTAATGTTTAAAAAATATGCTGCACTGTGTTGCAGAGGTCAGAGAGGGAGAGATTTTGAATACCTTCCTCTGCCTATATCAGCATCTGTAAGAATTTTATAGACACTCTCACAAATATTGCAAGAGATTTTTCCTACCCCCCCCCCCCCAGACTTTTGTTTTCTGAAAGCAGGTTTTCAACGAAAGAGACCAAAAAAGCCATCAATCAACTGGAAAAATATCATTGAAGTAAGCCTCTGTTAGGATTACAGAGCAGTAAGTGATAAGCAATCTTGACAATTTCACAAGACGCGTGATTTCACAACGTGTTATCGCATGTGACTCTAACCGGTTCTCTCGTTTTTTATGGACTTTGGATCTATCCAAGCTATTTTGAATTGTACATTTAACTTATTTATATTTATATAATTCTAAACATAACGTTTACAAAACTATTTAACAAATGCCAAGAAAAATCTATCGGCACCTTCTTTACTCCATATTATGATTTTAAATAGATGTTAAATTGCTGAGAATAGTAGATATAAAAAAATATTATTTTGATAATTAAATTAATTTCTTACATAAACATGATCAGATTAAAATTTCGATTAGCTTATGATGGATGAAAAATGTGATGTACGCACATAAAAGAAACTCACAGACATGCATAAATGTTCCTGATTTTTGCGAATATAAAAACATATTTTCTACGGTGACTAAGCAAATCTTCATTGCCAACTACTTTTTATCCAGAACGTTACACAACCGCTTCAGACCTTAATAAAGATCTTTGTCATAACGCTTATAAAATTTTTCTAATATAATCTAATAAAACGCGAAACCCTACTGAAAATCTGCGTCCGTATTTCGAAAAAATATAAACCGCTTTAAAAATTTAAGTTGACTCCATTGTTATTGTCTGAGGTAAGTAAATAACAACGACTGTGAATATTTATCAATTAAAGCAGGGATCACAGCACAAAAGGAGCTCAAAAAAGGGGAAATAGTGTGATTTTCTCACGAAAAAGGGGAAAATAGGGGAAAGATTAAACCTTTATTTTTGATATGTTTAGCATCGTTGTCATAAATATTTCCTTTCAAGATTCGTCATTTCTTCTTTACTATAATTAATACTTTCAACGTAAAATTAAAACTACACTCTTCAGTAGAGCGAAGTAAAAATGCTAAAATTAATCGAATCGTTTGAGCTGAGGGATAACATTTTGTAGTCCGACATCGAAAACAAGTTAAGATAAAAAATTTGAAATCAGTTAATATCTTCTGTTCTTATTTTTGAATTTACAATATTTAAAATTTTTTAAATTGGGAAAAAAATGTGCCTTATATAACATTTTTTGAAAATGTACAAAAACATGGTTTTTGGATTGATTCGAACCTTAAATTTCTTCATCTTAAACCAAAGATACATTTTATTATTTTTTACTCATGGGAAACATTTTTTCGTGATGTATATAACATCCCAAAATCACAAAAAAAGTGTGAAATCCCAAAAATCCTGAATAGCGACCAAAGTTTTTTTCTTTTCTTGAAAAACCAAAATGATAAAATTTTTCTCTGGTCCAAGCTGAATAAATTTCAGGTTCAACATATTCAAATTTCTTTTAAATGTGTGCATATAACTGAATCTAAAAAAACATGTTTTTGCACAATTTCAAAAAAATTATGACTGTGCAAAAAGTTTATTTTTAAATTAAGTATTTTTTTTATTATTGTTTACTAGTAAAAGCTGTATATATAACAAATTTTTCATAATTTTTGAACCAATAGGAAATATTTTGATTTTGAAATCGTTAAATTTTACTAATTTGAAATCGTTAAATTTTACTGATTTACATTTTTTTTCACTTTTGTCGAATGCCAACCCACAAGTCTTTTTTATCTCAGCTCCAACGATTTGATTTGTTTTAGCATTTCCACTCCGATCAACTCTTCAGTGCTCTTAAACTCAAATTAAAAATTGCTTAAGTTAGAACTTTAACATTGCAGTTGATGAATTTGGAATATTCCATTTTTTAATTAGGAAGGTATATAAAGTGTTCAACTTCTAATACTTACTTGAAAAGTACTAAATATTTTGTAATGTTACTGGTACCTTATTTATTCATAAATAATGTATTCAAGTGCTCTAATTGCTTTAATTATCATTCAATAATGGGTAGAGTTAGTAATTTCAGAGAGTTTCCCGCGTAATTCAAATACTGCATTTTCAAATATCGTAAATTTAAAGAGAAAAGGGGGAAAAGGGGAATTTTTTTGAGAATAGGGGGAAAAAGGGGAATTTCAAGAAAAAATGGGAAACTAAGAATAAAAGGGGAAGACTGTGCACCCTGCACAAAATAACTAAAAATGGCCCAAAAGTAACCGTAAGTGGTGATAGCAAGGTTTTGTTATAAACAATTATTTATTAATGGCAAAAGACGTTTATACATGATAAATAAAACATATACACTTATTTGGGATACAAATCTCGAAATATGACCGTAGTTTTATTTTACGGTACGCTCAGGTGCCTCTATGCAGGAAGAGTGCCCTTCCAAGGTCATATCTCCTGACCTATTAAGGCCAGAACACTTTTTTTTATAACTTACGCTAAATTGATTCAACTTTCACTTATTCGGTGGGAACTTTCTCGTGAGATCCACAGGAAACGAGGTATTTTCCAAAAAACACATCTTCTCCGATTTTAGTCAAAAATGCAAAAAAAAATGGAATTTTTGAAACCTTGCGATTCCCAAATTCATAGGACTAAAAGCCTGAGTCTAAAACGCTGAGCGTTTTAAACTCTATGTCATACTCCGGCATCATCAACGCAAACTGAACCTGACACGACTTATTTTGAAAAAAGTAAACTCCACTTTCTTGCCCGTAAAAGCAGGCCAAAGTGGCCAACTTTGAGGGGTCACAACTTATGACCTATTATAGGTAGAACATTGTTCTTCTTTTGCAAGAACAGCAAATTTTTTCCACCTTCACTCATCTGTAAAACACTTTTCCGTGAAGTAATGAGGTGCCAAGGTACACCGTGTTTTTAGAAACTTAGTGATTTTTCGCTGAAAATCCAAAAAAGTGGAGATTTTTCAATGTTCATCATAACTCAAAACCTATGGAAGATAGCGGATTGTTGGACATTTTGCTCGAAAACGCAATGGAAATTATCCGTCCACGCAAAAGTAACTTTTTGAACTGTTTTCACTCATCATGTCGACGCAATGCCTGGACATGACTGTCTGCATTGAAATGACTTCAGCGCTTCAAATTGAATCAATCCGGTAAGAAGAGACAAACGCGAAACACATGAAATGCAAGGAATTTGACATAACATTTGACATATAAATGTTTTCTCTTCTACTATTCGTTGCAGACTGTTCTCCGGACCTCTACATCAGCGGTGAATAGAGTCTGAATAAAACGAGTAAGAACTTTCACTGATTTACAGCGCGATATATGCGTGTTGCAAATGGGTCTTATAAAAATGGATCAGAGAAGGATTACCTACTGATATGGAGTTCATGGAAATATATTCCATTGTAAATGATTACAACTTACCTTCGTTTTGCGTGCTAAATTGCAAGGTTGTTATTTGCTCCTTTCCTTTTCCGACGAGGTGCACATAAATGCAATTCCGCCTTATTTCCATACCGAGGAGACATTACGAGGAAGACACTAAGTTACACAATACACATCAAAATTTCAAAGTATTTTCACTGAACTAAACATGTAATTATTGCACGAAAGAATGAAGTACTACACGAAAAATATATCTCAATCTTCCGAAAGAAAGAATTAATTACTACACGAAAAATATAACTCAATCTTCCGAAAGATATGAAATGACTATTCTCCGCGAACGAACAAACTGACTGTTGAGATGCTGATGTCAACTGGACAGGCCTTCAAAAGTACAAGGTATACTATGAATGTAAATGACTGTAAATCAGCATTGACCTGCCAAAATATTTCATTATGCTGGTAAAGTGCAATCTTAAATTGCCGAGTATACCGTATCCAGTATGCACTGCACAAAGTGCAGGCTGTGTAGATATAGAGAGGTTTGCAGGGTATTTGGCCCTCATAGAAGCAGGTAACAGTCGATCCACGAAATTTACAATTCATTCTGATCTCCAAGTCTCTAAGTAAAATATGTCCTTTTACGAAGAATTGTAGACGACACGTATTTCTGATATTGAATGACGAGATGGGACAAGAAGTAAAAGTTCAAAATGTTCTCATTTTCCAAGACGCGGGCAGCACATAAACCTTTTTGGTATATATTTACCATTTGAGTATTTTTTGAACAAAATAAGTGTGTACATTTGAAAACTAGCTGCCTCTTACTTTCTTATCTTTCATCGTGTTTGCGAATTTTTATAGCGGATTCGAAACTATCCCAATGAAATGTTTCGATTAGACAAAACTTCAAGCAGAATGTTTTCAACATTTCAAAGTTTATTTCGCCTTCTTGCGGATATTGTATGTATAACCATTGTTAACAATTATAACGTATGTGGTATGTCTGGATTCGTAAATAAAGAAGGTAGAACGAAT
>JAABKJ010007016.1:0-21360 GCA_011634705.1 Andricus grossulariae
CCCTGTGGGCGAAGAATTGAAAGTCGTCTTTCCAACATTTTTATGACATCTTTACGACGTCACGAAGATGTCGTATGTCGTATTCTCTGAAGAACTTGTATTAATTGATAATTTAAAATTTTTGAATAATATTATTTGAAAGCTGAACACATTTATTTGAAAATTCTATTTATAATAAATTTGATTTTCGAATACGAAATTCATATTTATTGTATTTACGATTGGGATAGAAATTTCGAAAGGAATATGGATCAGTCGAAGCAACACGCCCACCATTGAATAAGGAATTTTTGGACTACCTAAGTCGCTTATGGGCGACTCATTTCTGTTTTTTGATAATAATCAATTGATATTAAAATTTGAATAATACGCATCCTAAATCAATGAGAAACAGCTGTTGCAGTTTTCGTCAATAACAAACAATATTTGGGGCCTAAAATAGGCTCACGAAAATCATGAGTTTAAGCAAAAACAGCCATTTTCGCGGCTTAAAAATAATCCTAATAATTATTTTATTTTGAAAAGCACTTTATTCATTACTGAGGAAGACGTTCCCAAAATTTCATTAGATTCTTTATGAAAATGTTATGTTGGATTTAGGCATGAAGAAAAATAGAGGATTTTCTATGTTAGAATATATAACAAAATTAATAACCTTGGCATTGCCTGTAAATATTATTCAGATATTATTGAAAAAATGGCAATTACTTCTTCAGTATGAAAAACATGTTTCCTGTTGCAAATAATAAAAAATCGACAGTTTGTCATTTTGGGCCACTCTAATGTTCATATAGCGTGCAGCTGGTATGAATAGGACCCTCATCTGTGAAACGCGTGAACTCCACTACTCCTTACAGTGGGAAAATTATTTTCTCTGCCCAAGGAGAAGGCGAATTCGGGCCTGGCCTCGGTGAGGTGGCCTAAGAACTCCCGCGGGCAGCCACGACCCGGAAGACACAGCGAAGACGACCCTGATAAGTAAGAGTTCGTGGTCAGTTGGATGGAAGTATCGACGTGAATTCGTCTAAGCACCGAAAATCGGGTTGCTCTCAATTCCCAAACAGCTCCCTAAGCCAGACGTAAACTACGGTGTTGAGGGCTGAATGTTAGCAGGATGTGGTGACATATACGGTGTCTCCGGGATACCGGGCAACCTCTCAGAGTAAAATTTCCTTATTCCTATAAATAGGACGCTGTAGAGATTCACCAAACATTTCTCTAGCTACTCATGGAAACAAAATGAGTTCTTTCAAAAATCAAAAACAAAACACCCAGGGCGAGTCGGCAACAACATCTCTAAAAAATGCATCTCCTTCTGTAAAAATGGTAATTACCAAAGGAGACCTAGAGCATACTTCGGAATCCCTAAGTGTGGAACCATCAGGGAGTAACCGTGGCATAGCAGGAGGTAGGGACTTAGGTGGATCTAAGTCCAATGCTGATGCCGGAGGGCCCAACTAAACAGTAAAACCACTACAAGCTGAATTGTCGGGAGCTGCTACGAAGAGGTTGAGACGCCATTTGCTAAATCAATCGGGCACAACATCCAGCCAAATGAGGACTCCAAAGAAGCCCGATTCTAACTTAATGTCGACCTGGTCAAGGTAATTAAAGCGGCATTTGAAAAGAAAATCGATGGATGGAGTGCACCCTGGAGAAGCCATCCGAAGATCTGAAGGTTGCCGTTTCAAAAATGATGCTTTGATCGTCATCTGTTCGGACGAAGTATTTTGAACTTGGCTCATTCAATCTGTTGGCGGATTACAACGTTGGGCGGGAGCTGAGATTAAAATGGTCGACAGAAAAGACCTCCCAAGGCCAGTACGGTTACTGGCTTGGATTTCTGGTGTATCCGTGGAAACCAACAGCACTACCTAAGATGATAGTTCTCTCAAATTCGACCAAAAAAACGAGAGGATAGAAGGTTATCGATGACAAGACGGTTAGTCACCACCACACACACCCGAAGACAGAGTACTGAATTTGTTTTCGGAAGGGGTAGAAGACACAACTGGAAGTTAAAATGGATACTAGATGTCGCCCTTCCAGTCTTGATTTTATCCAGATAAACCTTCACCACGTTAAAGGAGCGTCTTCTATCTTAAGCAGACGTTTGATAGCGATACAAACGGCTTTTGCCTCAATACGAGAACCTTGGACTTTCAACGCGAAAGTGAGGGGCTTAGGTAACAAGAGCCGATCATTTATTGATGATAGTTCCGTAGAAACACGTAGGGCAGCACTTTATGTCAGAGGTAGTATTGAATTTATTGGATTATCAAGGTTATTAATGGTAATTTTCTTACCGTACCAAGCATTTGACTCTCAGGACACACAACCATTTCAGGCATGAAGAAATCTGGTAGAATAATGCTGCGTTAAAGGATGGCCATTGCTCGTCAGATGTGATGCTAACGCACATCATTCGACTTGGGGCAGTAAGCACACCAACCACAGGGCTGAGTTCGAAAAGTATTAGCGAAGTGTTCAAGGAATGGCATGTCTCGTCGGATACGTCCTTATCGGATCATAGACAGATATGCTTCTCCTTGACAGCCGATAGACCTACAGTTTAACGGTATAGGAACCCTAAGGTAAAAGATTGGTATACTTACAGGGAGAATCTCAGCAGTTTGTTGGGCGATATACCGGACAGATAGACTTGAGGACCTGAAAAAGGATACTTGACGCCTTTTCAACAGGACTAAAAATAATGGAAATTGGGGCTTGTACAAGGCCACCTCAATAAGATATAATAATGAGATACAAAATGCCGTGAGGGACTCATGGAGGGGTTATTGTCAGGGAATCGAGAATATACCTGACACTGCTAGACGGTCTATTGTCTATTTTTCATCTTTCATATAATATAAGCATCTTTCAGGTATGCTTAGCAATGGAATATATCCCTGTAGCATTGAGGAAGGATATGGCAATCTTCATTCTAAAGTATAATTTTAGCGCCGCAAGTCTCTACTTCACGAAAGCATAAAGCACACGATAATACAGCCTCAACGTATGCTTTGAAAGTAGCATCGCCGTGCGAGAAAAGGTTTCTCTTGACCGTGCCATAGTTGCAAAAAGCCCTTGTGATTTCGGTATGGGTTTCTTAAAATGGTGATCTTCAGCCACGCCTACCAGCGCTTGCTGTCTCGTAGGTAGGGTGGAAAAATACGGAGCGCGAGAAACCCATTTCGGAATCGCGAAGCTTTCTTGCAATCACAACACGGTACGCGTGTGAGACATACTCATACTCAAAGTACATTAATTCTAGATAGGATAACAAGAAAAAAGCCTACCACAAACCTATAAGAGATACCCTTGCTATTTTACTTTCACTCCATGTCGAAAAGCAGAAACGTACATACTTTACTGCATTGTCCAAAGTTTCAAGGAAAAGCATGAGGGCACCTTCGTGGAACTGATGCAGTTAGCGCTCAAAATAGTAGACTAATGGTGCAGGGCCTTAGAAATCTTAGAAAGCTTCATGGCCTTAGAAATCTTAAATTTTATAGTAGAGAAGTAGAATTTTCAAAATCAGCAAAGTATTTAGGAGTAATATTTGACCCTCAATTAACCTGGAAACTCCATGCAGACGCAATGGTAAAGAAAGCTAATAAGGCTTTTGGGGCATGTAGATGCGCAATAGGAAATACCTGGGACTTAAAACTCAGGATTGTACTGGCTATATGTATACAATGAAAATCAGAGTTATAATAGCATATGCATCAACGATCTCGTTGCTAAGAATTGATCTAAGCAGTACTATAAAAAAAAGTTTTCTGCTTCACGATTACTGTTGCCATGAAAACAACAGCAACAGCAGCTCTTAAGGTCATTCTATAAATGCTGCCGTTGCACTGTTTCATTAGGAAGATTACGGCAGCGGAAGTCTATAGACTCTAAGTAGACTGTAACTTTAGTGATGTTGAGGAGACAGATCTACGTGATTTCAGTAAGCGCATGCTATACGATTATAATATTCTCGTTATACAAACTGATGTTATGTTGAGGAAATTATCCTTCGTGGAACCTTTGAAGGTCATCTTATCTAAATGGGAAGAACGGCATGATGAAGGGAGAATGAAAGAATTATTTACACCTGGAGGACTCGTTTGATACAAAAATGGCTCTAAAGTCTCCTTGGAAACAGGGGTTGGAATCAATAGGAAGAAGCCCAGGGCTAAAATAACAACAGCACTGGGCACGTTTCCTACGAATTTCCAGATCGAAATAATAGCTGTGAAAGTCAAGCAGCAAGTGAGGCTCTTGCATCTCAAAAGTTTACTTCCAGACTAGTCTGGAGTTGCTTTCAAGACCTTCTCAAGGTTGCGGGTTAAAACTGAGTCAGTCTGATTTGAGTTCTCGGCCATGAAGATATTGAGCGTAATGAGAAAGCAGATGCACTGGCTGAGACGGGAGCTTCACAACCCCTGATTGGCCAGAAACCTTACTGCGGTATCTCATACGCATCGAGGAAAGGAGCCATTAGTAAATGGCTTTTCAAGAAGCATGCGAGATAGTGGGGGGGGGGGAATGGTGCATTCTAAAAATTTCAGACCTGGTGCATGTAATAAGAGGACTAATGAACTCTCGATCATGGAAAGATGCAAATTAATGTCGTAGTAGGGATTCTTACTAATACTGCCGACTGAGAAAACATTTGACCAACATGAGGATTGGAGATAACCCTCGTTATCGAAAGTGGGATTTTCGTGAGAAGACAGCTCATCAGATACTTTGTGAATGTGATGTACCAGCGTGTCTCAGACAGGAATACATGGGGGATTATTTTCTCGAATCATTAGACTATCGGGACATCTCCTGCAAATTAGGTTATGCCTTAATGGCAAAGACTGACCTTACGGGAGATAGCTAAATTGAAGGGTATAGTACAATAGGTTTCACCGCAGGGCTATGGGCATTTATTGCCTTGCCCATCAGAATAATAATTATAAGGCCTGGTTTAGTCTATAAATAACAGATTATTTTCCAATAGGAATAACTATCCATAGCTGTTTATTTCAATAGAACGAAAAAATAATTTTCCACCTCTTAGACCAAAAACAAATCTCATTCACACTCCTTCTTTATTAAAATTATTTGAGGGTGTGCAAAAAACTGAAAACTTATAATTTGATCGAGGTCAAGATTATGTTAGCAAAATTACTATGATATTCGGAACGGGGCACATATCGACCCGACTCGAATCTATCAATCTCAGCTCGACTCGACTCTTTGGAACGTCAAGTTTTATTGTTTTTTTGCACACACTTAAAATTAATATTTTAGAAAGTGAAAAGCTTGTTTGAACTCACCCAAGATCCAATAGCACGTAATGCTTTCGTGTTTTTACAGAAGACATTTGTTCGAATAAATACTCCCCTGCTAGAAAACATGAACTTCCTAAGAAAGCCAAAACACCAATACCAACTCCATAATTACAAGCATTGGCATCTCTGTTATACAGGCACGTTTCTTTTCCTGATGAATCGGTTACATATCCTTTACTACTAATGCATCCAAAGACAATAATTGCGAAAAGCTGAAAAGAGATTAAAAAAAATAGTTAGAATTGGAACGGTTGTAAGTTAAGTTGGTATCATTACATGAGCTACTTTGATATAAATAGTTTTCTAGACACAGGTCATGTTAGATGGTGGCCCTGATGACATCATGCCGCCCTACTTAAAATGCCAGGTATACTAGTTTGCGGGATATACAGGTGTACGGATTTATTCGGGCTCTGTTCGGGTACTTATTTATTATCCGAAAATCTCGTAATTTTTTTAGATTGTAATGTGTTATAAAGTTGGTTTAGTTGGACAGATAAAATCAAAATCAGAAAAGGAATCTCAAGCAATCGTTCTAACAAACACTACGGTATTTATAAAAACTCACTTTTAAGATGCGATACACATTCATTTTACATTGCGCTAAAGATACTTAATTTGTAAAAAATCTTGGTTACAGTTAGATTTGATATCATCGAGATATGCAGAATTTGCAGAGATTACGGTTGCCATGATAGTTCTTCCTATTACAAGATGACATCGTAGTCATTCGCATGGGACATTATGTTGATTGGTGGGGATGTAATTTTTGGTAACTTTGTCTCCGTATTACCTGGAAAGAGTCTATCCGGGTCTTCCCGGGACAAAGCAGGTACAAGAAACCAGAATCTGTTATTTTATTTGGTTTACTAGAGAACTATCTGGGAAGCAAAGCCAGAAGTTGATTCCCTCTATGTCAAAAAGGGCATCAATCCGGGACAAGTCTTTTTATTTAATACCTGAAAATAAACCAAATCCCACAACATGCCCTTATCCAAGTCTGTCCTGGACTAATGCGGGACGCAAAACCAGAAGTTGATTTCTTCTAAGTCAAAGAAGGCGTTTATCCGTACCCCTCTGGCTGCGAGCATTATCACACACAACAGCGCGTTATACACAAATTTGATAAAAATGTGGTTAGCAGGGGAATCGTATTCTAGAATGATTCCTGCACCCTATGCAGTCATATAATAGTAGGAACATCATCCAAAAAGGTATTTTTTTTTAGTTTCGAAAACATCGTTTAGTCATACATTGCTCTGTGTCATTGACGAACAGCACTGTTATACTATTGCTTGCTACATAGTGAGTTATTTTACTTTAAATATAACACCATTTATGTACACGTTTAGAAAATGTATTTTCATTGGTTTTCATATTTATATTCAGCTTATTTTAAGCTCAACAGTTTTTCACTAATTACAGAGCTACAACGCAGTTATATACATATGTAAGTGATATGTAGATTCAGCGTATAATCAGTATAATAGTATGAAATTATCACTCTATTACATATATGAATTCGTAGAAGTTAAGCATTAATTTATGAGATAAATTCGAGTACTGCATTAAAAAACGTTTCTAGTTATATCATAAGTAGATCTATGTCATGCCACGGGTTCCTGAATAATTGGTTAAGATTTACGCTCATAGTATATAAAGCCGATTGGTTAATCAAGGCTGAGGACAGATAGATTGATTCTTTATTTCGCGTAAAGTGATCAGGTTCCATATCACTTTTTAGAAACGGAGAGCTCTCACGAGCTCCCCCCCCCCCCTTTACAACCAAACAACTACAACAAGTTGTCATTTCACAGTAGGTGAAAATTACCATTCTTTAATATTGACATTTGATTATTTAAATTGAAATAATTATTTTTGAAAACCTAACTTACGTGGGCTTTCTTGATTCTAAAATAAAAATGTTGGAACTTGCTCAAAAATCGCTATTTTTAGATTTGGCATTCTGTTACAAATAATTTGAAGTTGGCTTTCGTTATTCGATAGAGCTGAATGAAAAATTTGGAGTATTTTGTTACTTAAATTTTCAATACAAAAAATGTCCCTAATTGCAAATTTACTGATTAAATTATTTAATGAATAATTTCTGTTGCATAATAGGCAGTAGTATGAACTAGATATGAGTTGATAGCCTGCATGGCCATTGCGTATTAGTCTTCAGATAATAAAGGTGGCTACCATATGATAAACAAATTGTTACATGGCGCAGTCGAATTTAATCAAAATCCGATTATTAACTATGTTCGAAGAGTGCACGAGCGCAATCAACTAATTAAATGGATCCAGTGCTGCATGATCACAATGGTAAAGGTGTGTGAAGAGGTACAGTGGACTTCGTTTTCAAGTGATAGAAACAACACCTGTACGTGTTAATTCCAAAATTGATAATGGCGGAGCATTCCAGAAAACCGTCATCATAGTGTTTATATGGTAATCTAAGTAAGAACAGGAGGAAGTTTGAGCAAAATTATGATTTTTATATTTGGCAGTTGGGTGATTACTTAACCTTGCTACTCAAAAAGCAGTGGAGTTATTAATTACTTTTAATTTATCGGTAGCTGAGTCACGAAAACTCAAATGCAATTGTAGCTGCATTTAGAGCTTGGTGTGGTCCGAGAAAGAATACTGTATACGAAATTTACAAATTCTATGATCGAAATAAGAATGAAGGGGAAGGTTTTGCACATTTCCTAACCAAAATAAAAAAAATTATCGCAAGGTTGTTAATTTGTTGATCTGGACTCCATGCTGCGAGACCGTATAGTATGTAATGTTATAATTACATACTATATATATAATACAGTTCACAAAAGTTGAAATTGTCCTGCGTTTCATAGAACGTTGAAGAGATGTCGCAATTTAGGGGATTTTACGGTAGATTGCTTTGCAAATTTAAGGAAAGTTAAAGAAATAGAAACAAGACAAAACGCAGATGACAGTGAAAAAATGTATTTTGTTGACAGTATGAAAATAAAACAAGGTCGCTGTAAAAAGTATCAAGAAGTAGTTTCAATTGGAGAAAATAAAGAATCTGAATTGGCAGATATTATTATTATCGATGACACTGAAAGAAATACTTCGGGATTATGAGTCATATAATTATGGTTCAAAATTTCTATCCGAGTTCATCAATGCATATTTCCCTCTCAACTAGACGTATTTCTACTTCGAACCAAACAGATAGAAGGTACGCGAATACTGATATAGTTATTGTAATATATGTGATTTAGGAATTCAATTCTTCAAAGAAACTGCCATCCAGTGTATGGTTGGACCAACTCAAATTTTAGCTGAACAAAAGCTTCGTTAGACCGCTACCTAAAATAATTTGAAGCGACGTTAATGTGCCTGGTCACACGTTCCATGTGGAATTCGTTAATTAACAAATCATGGATAAATATCACATTAATAAAAGTTTTTTGGTAAAAATTGAAGGATAATGTGTTTGTGCTGCAAGAGGAATATAAATTTCACCTAGAAACATACTATAAACTCATGATTTTTGATGAGTTCAAGTAGTCGTGAACATGTAACCCCAAATTACATTAATATAAGAAATTGTTCCAATATAGTAGTAACATCCAAACTCTGATATGAAAGATTTAGCGGCACAAGTCTATAACTTAGAAATATGATTTAGGATGCTTGACGAATAAAGTATTCTTGGTCGAGCTATAATACGTAATCATAATGGTATGAGTAAAATAAACATTCTGTATTGTTGTAGCTGAACGAGCAATACAATATGGTTGGAATAACCAGTACTATGCGCTTACCTTCCAATTAATTCTTCCAGTTAGTAGTAAGTCTAATTTTAAGCTAGATCCATTATCAGAGGTAAACTTACGGCCTTTGTCATTATATTATAACTTAGAAAATGAAGCCAAATTGCGCTAATCAAGAGTAACTCTAGAAGTTAATGGAAGTTTTAAGTAAAGGTAGAGGAAGAGGGTACACTAAATTGTGAAGCACGAGGAAAAAAGGTTAAGGTAGATTTTGTAGTAGAAAAAGTAAAATCTCGGCCGCAGATAGGAATTGTTTCTGGTCAAAAATTGGGTTGATTAAAATACTGGTATCTAAGATAAAGATAGAGACTGAAAAAAGCTTAGTTTATTGAAAAGAACAAAGAAGTTTTCTAAATTAACAGAACCAACAGAATGGGTTACTAACCTCACAATAGTAAAAATGCTTAAATAGTAGAAAACATTGAAACATCTATAAGGTTATGTTTGGAACTTCAAGATCTAAATGAAGCTATTACCAGATAATTTTATAGATCGCCTACTATTGAAGACATAAGTGAGAAGTTATCAAGTAAAAAAGAATTATCAGTGGCATAGGTGAAACGTGAGTTTTGGCTTGTAGAATTATCTGAGCAATCCAGCAAATTGTGCTTATTCTGTACACCTTTTGAATTTTATAGGTGTAATAAAATACCTTTTTCTTATTAAATTCTGCACCCATGTGCGAATTTTTCGCAGACCGCATTTTACGCCCAGAAGTTCCCAGCTAAAGGTGCAGAGCGTGTCATGCACACACTACCATTCTTTGTCGCTCTTACGGTGTTGACCGCAACCCCGCCCTACCAAACTCTGCGAGCAAGATAGAATCAATTGTCCAAATAGAGAAGTGCCAAATTTTGTGGAACTACGTTTTTGGGACAGCAGTCGCCATTGCGCATTCAAGGCCTGATATCGTTCTCCAGGAGCGGCAGTAAATATAACTAAAATATTCGGTTTAAATAATTGTCCTTGTGATTGGTGCTCTCAGAGTTGCGAAACTATCACTGGTTCGTATCCTCAAAGTCACTTCCGCATACCATAAACATGCCAAAGCACTTGCGAGATGAATGCATAAGGATGCCATCCTCAGGTCGCTTCCTGTCTACCCATCTAACGGTCGTGAGACATAGGTATAGATGTTATTTACCGTGGTTCTACTGGCAGCCGGTGTCATTTTCATAGATCTCTTTTGTCAGAGCTACCCAAATAATATGCCAATCCGAGAGAAAATAGCCTACCTTTATTTTTATGTGTGGAATTCGATTATTAATCCAACTTTCGGACTGAGAGGCCTCACCGTTGTAGTCCTGACATTTCGTAGGCTCGTTCAAAGAATGTTAAAAGACTCTATCTTTGGCAGAAACAAAATTGAGCGGTTTTAGTCAGAGTTATTTACAAATGATTTGAATGATACGTCTACATATCTTATAAACTACCGCTCATTTCCACGGTAGAGGAAGAGACAGTGGGCTAAACAATTTCTTTGAGTGATTTAGTAATTTATCAAATTTTATTTCTGTTCAGTTTATTAATTTTAAGTTCAAAAACATTCCAAATATTTCCTACGCGTCAATGTTTCATCCGCAGTCCGAACAAGGAGAGAGAGAGAGATAAATACATGAGAAACCGAAATACAAATAGATGATGCTAATCAATTTAATATCTAGCTTGTTTGTATAAGCTAGATCATAACCGTGGGCCGCCGTTCAGAACTCCTCAGTTTGCACAACACAGTACGCGAACGGTCACTTCACTTTAATCTGTAGGTTTCACCTTAACTCTGATTGCACACAGCAAAAGTACTCTTTACTGATCACTGCCTTTACGACAATGTACTTTTAGGGAGTGACAATCCGCGTACCGTTTCCCGTGCGAGACAAATACCTACCGGCAAGTTGAAATTTAACTTTTGTTTTCCTTCTGAAAAATTTGTTCTGATGAGGGGAAGAAGGTAACAGGTACGATTTACCTTGTAGGCCATAGTATGCAAGATTTTGGAAAGGTTTTTTTAGCTATGCTTGTATTTTTGCCCTTGAGACAGTGGCGGCCGGATGTGGTTCGCGTCACCACTAAGTGCTGAATTTTCATAAAAAATTCACTAATAAGACTCCTAAAGGTACATGCAGTGTTGCTATGCAGCTGACTTAAAATATTTAATTAATTGTTTGAACCAAAATTCCAACAGGTAATTGGATTTTTTAAGTTCCTCAAATGAGATGCTTTATTTTCAGATTTATTTATAACACTATTCTACAAAATAAAATCTTTAAATTTAGTGACACTATATTTTTCCAATGAATTTTTGTCTCCTAACCCGGAAATTGTATTGAAATTTTTTTTTATGGATTGGTTTTCGAAATTACAAAATTTCGAAAAAAACTTTTTTTAATTCATATTACGAAAGCGATTCGACAAAAAGAATTCTTTCAAATTTTTTCAAATCGGATAATATCTTATGTGAAAATGTTCGCCTCAAAGTTTCGGAATTTCGACGGAAAACACCGAAATTGCCAATAATTTTAGTTCGAATAAAGCGGCCATATTTTTAGGTTAGGAGATTGACAATTAAGTGGTTGTGCAGCTAATGGCTTACCTGGACAGCGATGCTCGCCAAACGACCCAGAGCTCACCGCTAACCAACTAACTCACTGCTTCAGTGACCAACTTTACTGTCCGTTCTACAGCATCCGTGTGACCCGGAAAGACGGTGAATGACCATGCTGGCCCAGTGTTGTCAAGTGAAAGTTGGGCAATGAGATCTTTGTTTGATACCGTCCTTAGAACTGGTGGTATGGTAATAAAAACATCAATGCTTTCAAAAGGAAACACTTCTGTGTAATCATTGGCCTCAAAATTCAGCTTGAGAATGATATTCTATCGAATGGAGTGATGAAGATTCCTTGCCTCGTCTTCTCAAGCACTAAGAATCTTATTGAGTGCATCTTCACGGACAACAAGTCGAAAATCAGCCATCATGGCGAGAGAAACATTTTCTGGGAGTACGAATAACGCATTCGTCCAAATAGATTAATGAGCTACATCCTGGTATTTTCTTGATAAGTATCTAGACCAATAAATTGTATCAAAGACGTGACGAGGACATTCAGCGAATAAAAGACTGTATCCTGACCCCTTTATTGCATTGCCACATAGACTGTAAGTATGAATGTCACTATTTCTATGAATTTCTTAGTTGATTTCTTAGTTGCAATGTATATACCTAGAATTCTGTTTGCACTGGTTAACCAGCGAGCTTTGTTCAGTTTGCCAGGGATCATGGAGACAAGCCTTTTCAAGCATGCTCCGGAGTCAATGGCCTCAGATATGTGGAAAAAGTTCCTTAGGTCCTTACTGAGTTTTTTAAAATCTTATGAACTGCGATAAGGTAAAGCACATGAATAGGGGTTTGATGTAGTACCGTCAATATACGTGAAGTGAGCTCGGAACGGCAGTTCGTTGAATTGAAAAAGGAAAACAGTTCATTGGACAGGTTAATTCCTTTGATTTTTGAAGAATACGGACCTTCCAATCAGTATTAGTATTCGTTCCGTTACAACCCAGAACATCAACCTCATCGAAGCCACTTTTATGGTGGTTCATGGTGTGCAAAAAATAACCGTGGTCTCATCATGTGCAGCGCAAGGAGATGGTGTGATGTGAACAACGTATTGAGAGTTAGGTTCAGCCACAAGCGATAAGTGCTCTTTTACAACGATGCCTGTATGAGTTTTAGTCTTATCCTTTCGACTATCAAAGTATAGGCTTTTAATGAAATCATCATCTGTAAACCGTTGTGTTGAATTCCGCGCAACTTAAAATTACTTACGCCTTATTTTGCTCTTTTCTACAATTAAAGTAGATGTTATGTCACTAGATTTGCTCAGAAGTTATAATCCCAGTATCCCCAAATAATCTCAACAGTTTTAGTCAAGTCTAGTTTGGCCTTAGATGTTCTGTTCCTGGGTTTAGTGAATACAGTGAATACCTCAACCTTAGCCGAACTGTCCTCGGCTTTGTCCTCAACGCGTGCCTGATCAGCACCAAAGTTTTTTCTGTCATTTGAAAACAAAGTGAGAAAGCATTTCAATCAGATGACTTAGAAAAAGAACTCTCTTGCATTTACGTCAGCACAGTCACAGAAGACTATGTCAAACATTTTTGAGATGTTACTGTTGGAATCGACGCTTTATCACAAATACCATCTACCTTAATTACAACTTGTCGGGCTGCAGAAGATAAAGCAGGCTCCTTGTTATTTCTCGACGTTAAGCCAATTTGACGTAGAACTTCTGGAGAGAAAAAGTCCAAATCCTTGGTGTTTCAGTGAAAATCGGGAAATAGTTTACACCACAAAAAACGAACTTCGAAAGTGCCGTTCTGTTGACTGAATGAAAAGCTGTGCAAATCCAGAGCATACAGCCGGGAATGCAGACAAATATAAGTTACTTTTACTCAGGTTAAATTTCTGTCTACATGGCACCGTAATCATAGTGTCTATTAATATACAGGATGTCCGATGACCTGTGGGACAACCGGTCATGGCGGATAAATAAAAAAAAGACAACAATTTAAATACAACAATGCTGTGCGGTTCATTCTTCAGAAATTACAGAGCAAGAAAGTTCCGTGTAGGTATGACACCGCGCGTAGTATGAGTGCCGCTGTCGCTAGGACGCCGCCGACCTCCCTAGCTCAAACCAGCGGCCTCCCATGTTGTTGCCACAAAACTCAAACAGAAATTAGAAATTTCTTTACTAAATTTCACCCAAGAAAAAACTTAAAATGGGAATTACATAGAACTTAGGAAAACCTTCGCATCGAATACAAAATGTACATCAAAAGGAACGATTTTGAACCTTTTGAACAATTAGAGGACTTAGGTAAAGAATGGGAAACTGAGCTAGCCAGATCAAAAATTCGAGTGCAAGTTTGACAAATTACTGAATCTCAGATTTAGAACAATAATGAACAAAAACGTAATAACAGTATTGGGAATAAAAACAACTCGAATAATAAGAAACATTTAAAGGAAAGTAGTAATAGTCCAAAAGATAACCAATACGGAAACCAAAGTCGAAATAATCAAACTAAAAATCAATACAAAAACCGATACCCATTCTTACCATTTGGATCTCCATTTCTACCTTTTCCATATAAATAGCAACAAAATTTCAGAGAAATATGCATATATGCATATCTGGATCTATTGGTTTAGAATCTGGGTTGGTAATTTGGTTGAAATCTGGGTTGAAAATTTCATTGAAAACCACGTGGAAATATAGGTCTGAAGTTAAGTCTGGAATTTTGTTGCATACTACCTACTACAAAATGTTACCCATTTTTAATCAAATCATGTTAGGCCCAAATAAAGGTCAAAATAGCCAATAATTGAATTCCCAACAAAAAGAGCCGAAAATAACTCAGGATATATTTTTGGTAAACAAAATTTCCAGAAATCGAATTACGACAACAAAAATCAAAAATCGATTAACAGTAGTAACAAAGACCCACATGACAGAACAAGTTCTAGCTCAGAGAAGAAACAGGAACATAACAAAATCGTGAACGAAAATACGAATAATTTAAATTGTTATCATTGTGTTTTAACCGGCTATTTTGAAAGAGAGTGCCCATATACCGCATACAATCAGGGAAAGTGGAGTGGTGGGTATTAGAACCATAAATAGTAAAACCTAATACCGGAACGCCAGAATTCTTGAATTCGGATAAATATGAAATAACGGAAACAATTTTTCATGTAATGACAAAACCGAAGGTAGTTTATTTCGAATTCTAGTACATACTGGTGCCACACAATCCTACACTGGCAAGAAATTTCTAGAAAAACTCCAGAATTCCAAATTTCCAATTTTATTTTAACTAAAATAATTTTTATTTTTAACTAAAATAAAAGAAAGAAGAAGGTAAAATGTAAACATGAAAAATAAACCATTAATTAAAGGGGAAGGCGAAAATAAAAACGGTAAACCGAAATTCGGAGGTAGTATTAACCTCATAAGTACTAGAGAGCTTAACAAAAATATTCAGAAGTAAAGAATAGCGACCCCCCCCCCCAGTACCTATCAATCCTGATCAATACCGAAAAACCAAAAATTCCCAAATTCCTTTAACAAATCCTACGAAAGATATCCACAGCTTAATAAGCATCTCCACGAGCAACAAATTCCAACCCCTAGAGAGCACCCCACTCAAGACACTAGCGATAACTCAACCATACAAGGCTCATTTAGTTCAAGTAGAGGGTTAATTAGGAAGGAAAATAATTTAAAAAAGTTAGGAAAAATTTTTTACAATCACAGATCTGAGGACACATATGAAGATAGCGATAGTAAACTATGAAAAATAAAAAAGTTACTAATCGAACAAAATTGGAAAAGCAATCTCAAGAAGCCAATGATATATCGGAAATCGATAACAGAAATCAATGGGTTAATTTCAAAAATAAAGCAATAAAATTAAATAATATTACGGATAGTTTAGGAAAAATGGAAGAACGAAACAATAGTTCGCCAGAAATTTGCGAAGGTATTGTTGAGCTTAACGAAAGCCAACAATCCCAATTAAAAAAACTTATCGGAAACAAAATAAAAGTATATCAGGGAAAAGAACATAGAGCGACTCATTAAACGAAACATAAAATTGACGTACAAGGCCACGATCCCATTAAGCAGCGATATTACCGCGTGAGCCTAAAAATTAAAGAACTAATTTATCAAAGAGTACATCAATTATTGTAACAAGATATAATAGAACCTTCTTGTTCCGATTGGTTAAACCCTATAGTTATGATCAAAAAACCAGGGAAAGATTACAGAATTTGTTTAGACTTTAGAAAGGCCAATAATATTACAACAAAGGACCTCTACCCAATCCCACTTATGACAGAAATACTGGACACTTTAAGACTAGCAAAATTAATATCTAAAATTGACTTAAAATTAGCCTATTTACAAATACCATTAATCAAAAACTCTCAACCAATAACAACATTCACAGTCCCCGGAAAAGGCATGTATCAATTCGAAAGGATGCCATTTGGCTTAACCAATGCTCCAGCCATTTTCCAGAGACTGATGGATAAAATTATAACTCAAGAGTTGAAACTAAACTTTTTTTGTTATTTAGACGACATGGTAATTGTAACTCAAAATTTTGAAGACCATTTAAAATATTTGAATATTGTATTATATAAAATCAATGATGCCAACTTAACGATCAGCCCCGATGAATGCAAATTCGGCTGCTCGGAAATCAAATGCTTAGATTTTATAGTTAACAACAAAGGACTCCAAATGGATGACGAAAAAATCCAACCAATCCTAGAATTCCTGAACCTAAGAACATTGAACAATGACAGCGCATAATAGGGATGGCAAGTTGGTACAGAAAATTTAACCCACGCTTTGCCTATAAAATAGAACCGATGAACAGATTACTTAAAAAAGATAAACCATTGGATTGGGGATTAGAACAAGATGAGGCATTCTAGAAAATTGAAGACCTTTTAACTTCAGCATCTATATTAACCTGCCCAGATTTTACACAACCCTTCCAACTCGAAACGGACGCGAGTAATACGGGGTTTGGAGCCGTACTTACGCAGACAATCGACGGCGTAAATTACGTAATCGCTTACGCGAGTTGGACCCTAAACGGCGCAGAATCTCTGTACTCGGCATCCGAAAAAGAATGCCTAGCGGTAGTTTGTGCCATACGAAAATTTAGGCCATAATTAGAAGGTTATAGCTTTAAAGTTATCGCGGACCACTTAGCGTTGAAGTGGTTTCATAACCGGTAAACCCCCACTGGCCGATTAGTCAGATGGGCATTAGAGTTACTAGAATATAGCTAAGAAGTCATATATCGTTAAGGTAGTTCAAATTTTGTCCCTGATGCACCCTCGAGATCAGAAGAACCAGCAAACAATATATCGTTTGCGTTAGCTTGTAGCGTAGAAAACCTAGAAAACCCAAAAGCTCTATTACCCAAACTCTATTACCAGACTTAAACCCTTGGAAATTAGTCTTACTCAAAAAACTTAGACATCAAGTTCGACTGTAAAAACACGACGAAACCCAGGCAGGACATTCAGGCTCAGAGAAAACTTACACGAAAATTTTCGAACATCACTTCTGGCCAGGGGTATATTCGGACGTGATCAATTACGTAAAAAACGGCCAGATCTGTCAAAGAGTAAAGCCAAGTAATCAAAGTAAGATAGGATTAATGGTAAAAAGGGTATTAGAAGAACCATGGATCATGGTATCTGCCGATATCATGGGCCCGTTACCAAGTTCGAAAAAGAGAAAAAATCAATACATTTTAGTGTTCGTAGACCTATTCACAAAATGAGTCAAAATAATCCCAATTGAAAAAAGCTAAGGGGATCATAATAGAATCAGAATTCCACAAATGTGTCACTTCGCGTTGGACAATTAAACAAAATTATTAAAACCCATCTATATAACGATCATTCCACCTGGGACGATCACATAGACGATTTGCAGTTCACTATGAATACTAGAAAAAACTCAACGACACAATTTAACCCAGCATTTTTTAATGTAGGTTGCGAACGAAAATCAATTCAGTCACTCAGAAAAAAATATAGAAAACGATAGCGAAATCGAGTTCCAAAGCGTGGTCAAATGGACAGATGGATTAAGAAGGTTAACAATTATAAAAGAGAAAGTCCAGAAATATTTATATGGAGCGAACGAAAGACAGGCCATAATTATAATTTAAGGAGAAGACCCTTAGAATATAAAATAGACGACAGGGTGCTGAAGGCAGTAACAAAATTATAAAATAAGACAGGTACAAAAGCAGGTAAGCTTCATGATAAGTATGAAGATCCTTTCATTATAAAGAAAAAATTCTCGAACCATATACGAATTGAAAAACCCTAAGGAAAAATCTATAGGTGAATGGAACGTAAATGATTGTAAACTATAAAAAGCTGGCACCGATTCTGGTAAATAGATGCATGAAATGCTAGGAAACTTAGTTTAAGATATTTTGACTCAAAATAGGGCAAAAAATGGCAAAAGATCAATAGTATTTAGAATACAAACCGACTTATAATTCAAAACTCAAAAACTGACACCACCGACCATAAATAATACAACTCACTAGATATTAAGAACAAAAAGACAGTACGAATGTTTGATTTCAGAATAATGGACTACATTGAAGTGTTCAGAATGTGTATGAACCAAATGCACGAGCCTACAATCCTGGACCACTTCGCTAGATGTAAAGCTTTCCAATAGTCGAAACTACGAAAGGCAGGCATCCCAGAAAACTACATCACCTATAATCCGCCTCCTCACATACGCCAGAGTTTTCGAAGAGAACAACATCAACCAAAACCACAAGAACCTAAAGAGGAAAAAGAAGGGGCAACAGGATGACTAATAAGCTGGAACTCATTTAAACGAGAAAAAGAGGAATATGAAGCAAAAACAAATCAATAAATGCTACTCCATCTTCGAACACTATCAAAGAGGATATAGGGAAACAAAACAAGCCGAACCCAGAGAAACAAAAAGAAAACCACTAACGGAACGACTAACCCAACAAATAATGATACACGTGAAACTCTACTATGGACAGACAGATGAAGAAAATGCGGAAGTAAATAATATGTGGAAAAACGTACGGGACAAAAGACGAGCGGAACATACAAAACTACTGCAATCTCTCAATATCAAAGTAAAGGAAGATTAAAATTAGAATCACCGTGTTACCACTCAGATTAAACATTATATTGCTACCACTTCACTACATACAATGCATCTTTACTACTTAAAATATTACGACATCGCATTACTATTACTTAATTTAAAACCGATTCAAATCGTTCATGTTTAACTTCAATTCAACGTAGTTTAGTAACTACTTAACCCGAAACCGATCTTATGTTACAACTATGAAACTCATGTCAAGTTTGTATTATGACTACTCAATTAAAGTCCAACTTCGTACGATGATTACTCTACTTCAGCTCAATTTTATATTGTATCGTAGAACACCACAATGTTTTTTAATCTGCTACAGGAACCGAGAACCAAGGAGGACTACATCAACCGAAAAATCATCAAGAGCGTTGCATCCTTTCAAAACAATATTAAGAGTAACATGGACACTTCTAAATGCCAATTTCGTAGAAAGTTATTTCCCACACCAATTTACATAATACACGACTTTTTCTGCAATAACAGACCCTGTAGGTTTAGACAAAATTATACAACTCCAAGCGATGACGTACAAACTTATTTTCAGGTAGGTTGGGAGTACATCAACCAAAAAATCCAAAAATGGCTGGGCATTAGTACAGATGACACAAACCAGGAAAGTAAAACAAGGTACGATACCCCAGAAATTGACATACACATATACTCTCAAATCATAATAGAATTTGACAAAAAAATTGATCAAATTTCGGGTATACACCACAACCCCCGTGGGGGAAGAAGGTTAACAGAATTGTCACCATAAATAGGGGCTCGGGACGGCCTGCACGGCTTGACACGAAAGGGTCGCCAGGTCGCACCCGAGTCGAGGCGGAACCCCCTGAGGGGCCCGGAAGTGCCGAGCGGCTTGCGTGCCGTCGCCGGGATAGTCAGTCTCGTCTTGTGCTTGGTTGCGACCACTAATTCCGATTCGCTTCGCCCCAGAACGGTGTCTCTCGCGAGTGCCAAAAGCGGGTTATCGTTACCCTAGGAACGAGTCGCTCTATTTTCACAAAGTGTTGCTCCACAGTCGGCTTTCCAACTTCTAATTTCCCTCCTCGACATTACTCTGTAATACCTGGCACCCAACCTAAAAATCCCACACTCTTTCGTATGATAAATTCGAAAAACTCTTGGAACTTTTTTCATGCTAATTGATCCTATTGCCTTGCAAAATGACTGATTTCATGATTCATATATACTCTGATTTTTGAATTTACAATGGTCGATTTATATGTAGAAAGGCGTTTATTCTCCATGTTGTAGTTATCCTTCTCATCGGCCCAAGATACTCATTGTATACCCCAGTACTGAATCCAAATTTAAGGTCGGGGTAGAATTCGCTGATGTCATCACAGGTCGAGCTAGGTAATTGGATAAAGATTAGTGCAATTGTTCACAAGAGCGTCGCATATATTTTAATTTTTCTTTTAGTTTGTCTAAAAAATCAGAAGTACACTGTTTAGTACTCATGTCAAGGTTTGTTTATTAGTAAGTGACTAAGAGCTTATCCACGTGTTTCGTGTATCTTGTACCATCACAGACCTCTAGAATTACATTCTGGTTTTCGGTGAAGCCCACGATCGTATAAGTTTCCGTGACAATTTTGTCAAATTTATTTTTTCTTACATTTTCAAATATGATCGCTTAATCGCAATCTTTGCGTTTAGTGGCCTAGCCTTTTCATGATAACGTACCTTTGACCTCTCTTTGGCTTTTAGCATGTTTTCAGTTGCAATTTTCTGAATTTCGTTCGATCTATTTATTAAATTGCGCAGATAGGATCCATAGGTTTCTAACCATTCATCTGATGGAAAGGAACTGGGCACATGCGCAATTTTTTAGTATATTAGTTCAAAGTGGGTGAAGTTGGTAGATTCGTATATCGGTGTATTATATGCAAACGTCGCGAAGGGTAGTAACCTATCCCAATCATCGTACTCCTTCGTATAATCTTTGATTTAATCGGTAAGTAAGATATGACTGCGGTCCAAACAGGTGTTACACAGTGGAAGAACTCGATAACTGATTGTTCAGAATCGATTACAGCCTACTAGTCTTGACCGATTTTGATTTTTTTTAAGGCACAGAATTAAATCATGCAGAACTACTTTAGGCCCGATTTTGTATTTTCGTTATGTGGAATTTACTATTTAAACAAAAAGAACGTTAAAATTGGACATTCTACGAATATTATTTCTTTTTCTCCGAAGAAAAGGCTTGAGATGAGTCGCTGTCTATCAGAATTATTGCAGATACACTTCAGAAAGACAGATATTCAGTTTAAGATTTGAGAAATTGTTATAAATAATTTATATAAACAATTGTTGTCATAAAGAGCTCAATGGGAACAAAAAACTTTATGTTGATTGAAAATGTCTAAATATTCTTTAGGAGTAATATTCAGAATGGGAAATAATCAATAGTTATTATTATTAATATATATTTTAATATTATATTATATAATAA